>VZRQ01005463.1:56961-76111 GCA_013397975.1 Machaerirhynchus nigripectus | reverse complement strand
GTCTCAGGGAGGTCTCTAAGGGTCTGTGGGGTACCCGGGGTGGTGCAGCCCCACTTCTGCGGGGCCATTCAACACGCGATACAAAATATTTGCCTTTTATTTGCTCTCTTTGGGCAAGCCCCTCGGGGGAAGGGAGGGCAGAGGCTGCGGGGTGCCTGCTGTGGGATCCCCGCGGCGTCCCCGCGGCACAGGGAGCTGTGGCCCCACGGCCGAACCCCCGAGGGACGGGCAGGGTTTGGGGGGCACCTTCCAGCCCCTCGGGGGGCTCCTCGGGGTCCCGGGGAGGGGAGCCTGGGCCAGCCGGGACTCCCCTCCACACGCAGTCCCGGCCCTTTGGAGCTTCCCTTTCTCTTTGCTTTTGTCCTGGAAATAATTCCCTGTCTCCCTCCCCAGCAGCCCGGATGGGGCTGAGCTCTGGTTTCTGTGGCCCCTCGGTGACTGGGGTCGGTCCCTTCGTTGGGGGCTTGGTTCCCCATTGTGGGGGTGTTTTGGTGCTGGCGGAGAGGGGCCGTGCTGCCCTGGGACACTGCCCAGGCGGCTCAGGGATTGACCGTAAATCGGATTTGTCCCGCAGCCGGGGGGTGGCGAGGTGGGATCCATCCCAGCCTGATCCCTTGGGGCATGACGGGGACCCCGGGGCTGGGGGCGCTGAGGGGAGCCGTGGGCTGGGGGGACCCCTGTTCTGGAGGACCCTCTGTCCCAGCGGTGCCCGCCTGACAAGCCCTGGCTTCGTTGTTGTGTGGGGCTTGTGCTGCCCTGATCCTGCAGCCGGGGCTTTATGGAATTATGTACTGTCCTGAGTGGAAGGGACCCCCAAGGGTCACCCAGCCCTGGCCCTGCCCAGACCCCCAACAATCCCCCCCGGGCATCCCTGGCAGCGGTGCCCAAACGCTCCTGGAGCTCTGGCAGCCTCGGGGCCGTGCCCATTCCCTGGGGAGCCTGGGCAGTGCTCTGGGCACTTCCCTCTGGGGGAAGAACCTTTCCCTGATCTCCAGCCCGAGCCTGCCCTGGCCCAGCTCCAGGCGGTGCTGCGTGCAGGGCCGGGTGCGGCGGGGCCGGGCCGGGCTGTGGGAGCTGCCTTGTGCTGGGGGAACCGCGGCTCCTGGCGGGACCGACAGCGGTGGCCCGGCTGCGTCAGCAGTGCCCCGAGCGCAGGGAATGGTCTGGATGGATCCCGCGGGACAGCTTCACGTGCCCTTCCTGCCGGATCCCTCTGGAGGCCCGCAGGGAACGGCCCTGCACTGCCCCTGCTCCCTGCTGGCCGTGAGTCTGGAGGTTCCTTCGTCCCCACAGTGGGATTTCCTTTGAATGCCTCTCCGTGCTGCCCACCCTGGGGCTGTGGGGTCACTCAGGGTGTGAGGGGCTGAGCTGTGTATCTGTGTGGCGTCACTCAGGCTGTTGTTAGGAATTAGATGTGAGGGGTTTAAATAAGTCCCTGCCTTTTGCCCAGGCCTCTGGCAGCAGGCAGTAGCTTAATAGGGATAGCCAGCACCCCAAAACCCACTCTCGTTCTCAAGTTCTTTAATAATGGCTGATTCAGTCTTATTATAGAACGAATTACTTGTTTAATAGACACAAAACTAACAGACATGGGACTTTAAACAGACTATTACCACAGAGGAAAAAAGACAAAAGAGTCTATTACTAGCTAAGTATACCATGCATGATAAGGTGCCCTTTTTAATATGGCTGGCAAAGAAAGAGTATAGATTAGGATCCAATGTATCTTACCACCAAATTGTTGAAGTAGCACGCATCAAAATCCTTTCCCTCAATTTCCGGAAAAGTAACTACAAAGTTGCGTCCAAACTTTGGGGAGAAATTATCTCTCACAGGTTCCCAGGGAGTGTGTAAGAGACTTCTGCCTCTGTTATAATCTGCAGTACTTTTATAGTGTAAAACAGGCCTTTTGGTCACCTATGTCTTTTATCTCTTCCCACATCTGTTAAGCTGGCAGAGCTTTTGGTGCCAGGAGACGATACCTGCTGGGTCTGCCTGGGTTATCTCTCTTATCTGCACCGGCCACCTGTGTTAGACAGAGGGGTGATATGCCCTGCCACAGGTGTGAGGGGCTGAGCCGTGTGTCCGTGCCTGCCCAGGGCTATGTGGGGCTGGACAGAATCCCAGAATCACTGAGTTTTGAGAAGCCCCCAGGGTCATCGAGCCCAGCCTGTGACCGATCCCCACCTTGCCAACCAGCCCAGAGCAGGAGGACAGAGCAGCCAGGTCAAGCATTTGTGTGTTAATTTCCAGGTTTCCAAGATGCTGCAGGTCCCGCTGCCGCTGGATCGGGACGGGATCCTGTTCCGGCTGCGTTTCACCACGCTGGCCCTCGGGACTGTCTTCTGCCCACTCTTTGGGTTCCTCTTCTGTGTGATCTGGTCTCTGCTCTTCCACTTCCGTGAGACGACTGCGACCCACTGTGGGGTGAGAGAGTGCTGTGGGAAAACCCACATTCCTGCAGGGCTGGGGCAGCTGGGGAGTGACAGAGCCCTGTGTCCTCTCCCTCCTTCTGGGCTCCTTTCTCCTCTCCTGGCCTCTCCCTCCTTCTGGGCTCCTATCCAGCTTCTGGATTCCTCTCTCATTTTCTCTGTCCTTCTGGGCTCCTCTCTTGGGCTTTCCCACCAGAAGTGTTACAGAAACCAGAACAGGCTGCATTATGTTGTTGTCCTTGTGACACCTCAGGACTGGCAGCAGCAGGTTTGGCTTTGTACTGGGACTGAGAGAGGTACAGACTGGTCAGGCTGGTGTCTGGACTGGGCACGTTGGGAGTTACTGCAGTGAGGAACAAAGGTGGGGAAGCTGAAGGGAAATACATTGTCCTTGGAGGGGCTGGTCCAGAGCTGCTACCCCCAGGTCTGCTGGAGTTCAGAGCAGTCATGGGTGTCTGGGGAGAGAGGGCCTGGAGTTCCATAAGGGGTGAGATTGGGCTCCTCCCCAGGGCTTTCAGGCTTTTCAGGATGAGCAGCTAGATATGGGCTGGGAATGGAGGCCAGGAGTCATCTCACAGCAGCAGGAGAACCTTAGCAGGGCCTGGAGGGACAGGTCAAGGGGAATGGCTTCCCACTGCCAGAGAGCAGGGCTAGATGGGATATTGGGAAGGAATTGTTCCCTGGGAGGGTGGGGAGGCCCTGGCACAAGGTGCCCAGAGAAGATCCCTGACGTGTCCAAGGCCAGGCTGGACACTGGGGCTTGGAGCAGCCTGGGATAGTGGAAGGTGTCCCCTGGGCTTTAACGTCCTTCCAACCCAAACCCTTCTGGGATTCTATGGACAACCAAAAGTGTAAAGGCAAAAAAACCCAAGCAGGCCCCTGGGCAGGGCCCCCAGCACCCCAGGACTGTCCCAGCAGGGCTGTGGGGTCCATGACCCTGTGGGATGGACATGGGGTGCTGCCACGATACGTTCCCTGGCTCTGGAAATAGGAATAAACTCATTTAGAATTAAAAAAGAGGACAGTTGTAGTGTCTGGAAGAGGCTGAATGTGAGGCTGTGACATATGTGAATATGAGGCTGTGACGAGCCCGTGTCCCTGCAGGTGCCCAACTACCTGCCGTCCATCAGCGCGGCCATCGGGGGCGAGACCCCGCAGCGCTACGTGTGGCGCCTGTGCATCGGCCTGCACTCGGCCCCGCGCATCCTCGTGGCCGTGGCCTACTGGAACCACTACCAGAGCTGCCACTGCCCCCACCCCCGCTACCTGCGCCTGTGCCACGTCACCCTGCTGCTCAACCTGCTCGAGAACTTCGCCCTCCTCATCCTCACCTACGTGTCCTCCACCGAAAACTATGGTAGGTGTCACCCCCTGCCCCACCCGGGCCCTGCCCAGCTGAGCCCTTCCTTGGGCCACTGCTTTGGAATGAGGCTGTGTGGGGAGAAAAAAGTTAAAGCCCCCCAGAGATTCTATTAAAGTTAGTAGTTACAGAGGAAGGATATGTTCACAACAAGCAAACAGCCATGCTCTTCCCACGGTTCTGGGTTGCTGGTACTTGGTTGAAGCCGTGGGTTCAGTTTGGGGATGGAGCCTGGACCAGGCCTTGGCACTTGGTTCCACCCATGTACCGAGGCCCCGTTCCAGGGGGTGAGGGCGGGGGAGCGAGGTGGGTGAGAGCTCATCCTGCTTTCCCTCCATCCCCACAGCTGGGCTGGGCTCAGAGCTGGCTCTGCCCTGGCTGCCTTTGGATACCCTCCCCTGGAGTTTCTGGGGAAAATTTCACAGAATCACAGAATGCCAGAATGGTTTGTGTTGGAGGAACCTTAAAGCCCATCCAGTGCCACCCCTGCCATGGGCAAGGACACCTCCCACTGTCCCAGGCTGCTCCCAGCCCCAGTGTCCAGCCTGGCCTTGGGCACTGCCAGGGATCCAGGGGCAGCCACAGCTGCTCTGGGCACCCTGTGCCAGGGCCTGCCCACCCTCCCAGGGAACAATTCCTGCCCAATATCCCATCCAGCCCTGCCCTCTGGCACTGGGAAGCCATTCCCTGTGTCCTGTCCCTCCATGCCTTGTCCCAAGTCCCTCTCCAGCTCCCCTGGAGCCCCTTTAGGCCCTAGAAGGGGGTCTGAGCTCTCCCTGAAGCTTCTCCAGGTGAACATCCCCAGTTCTCCCAGCCTGGCTGCAGAGCAGAGGGACTCCTGCCCTCTAATGGTTCCTGGAAAAAGAATCAAGAGTTTTTCAGGTTAAATCCATGTGCCCAAAACCTGGTCAGGCTGGGAAATTCTCTTCCCCCTCATGGTCTCATCTCAGAAGAACTTAAGTGCCAGTGCCAATCTCCAGCTGCTGTTTCATCCTAAGATCTGGAGGAGGCACCAGGGATTAACTGGAGAGCACTGAAATCCAGGAGCCAGCAAGGTGGTGCTCTTGCAGTGGAACAAACCCCATGCTGGGCTCTATCAGCAGGGAAGTAATGTGTTGGCTTTCCCTGCACAGCTGGATGGTGATGATGGATATTGTGTCCAGCTGTGGGCTGGAGAGGGACTTTTAACAAAGAATGGACTACCAGGACAAGGGGAATAGCTTCCTGCTGCCAGAGGCCAGGGAGAGATGGGATATTGGGAAGGAATTGTTCCCTGGGAGGGTGCCCAGAGCAGCTGTGGCTGCCCCTGGATCCCTGGCAGTGCCCAAGGCCAGGCTGGACACTGGGGCTTGGAGCAGCCTGGGACAGTGGGAGGTGTCCCTGCCATGGCAGGGGTGGGAGGAAAAGGTTTTTAAGGTCCCTCCCAACCCGAACCATTCTGGGATTCAGGGCTGTGGTGCTGTGAACAGAGTCCCAGGATCTCCCCCACCCTTCAGGGTGAGGATGATCCGTGGTAGAGCCCAGTAACTGGGATGGCAGGACAGGAACCCTCTGCTGATGGAGGTCTGTGGTCTGGGACATGTCCTTGCCCAGCTCACCCTTCTTGTCTGCTGCCAGCATTCCCCGTCCCCATGGTGAGGTGTCCCAGTGCCCCCCTCCTGGCAGTGTCCCCTCATGGCAGGACCTGCAGCCTGACCTGCCCCAGAGGCTTCTCCAGCTTGTCCGGGCTGGGCCCCTGCCCTTGGAAATCCAGGTGCTGCTTTGAGCTTTGAGTACTCGAGCGGCCTGGCCTGGCCCCGTGTGGAGCCCTGGGAGGGGGGCCCGAGGTGTGGGGGGGCAGAGCCACCTGGGAGCCAAGGCTGACCCACTTCCTGGGATACTCATCCCAGACTAATCCCACAGCTGTGGGGAAAGTTTCAGCCCTGAGCTGCCGTGCTCAGGTTAATCATCCCTGCAGGACACCCCGGCCTGACCTCTCCCTCCTGCTGACACCTCGCAGCTTCCCTTCCCCTGGGACGGAGAGGGGAAACAGGGATGGGCATTTCCGATGTTCAGGTGGCTGGGAATTCAGCCTGAGGTTCAGTTTCTGGAGAAGGGGCTGGGAAGTTCTTTTCAGAGCAGCACCTGTGAAAGTCTCTCACCTGAAGGTGCAGGGGTTGTGTGGGGTTTGGGGCCTCGGGAGCAGCTCTGGCTTAGCTCCAGCTGCTCTCCCAGCCTGGTCCTGGACCTGGGCTAGTCCAGCTATGCACGAGGCAACCTCAGTGCTGGACATGAGGCTGCTGATGGTGCTAATGGGCAGGTAGGTAATATGGGGGCCAGAAGGTGGACTTACCTGGATTTTGGACTGGCTCACTCTGCACCCCCCCTCCCTGTGCCTCAGTTTCCCCATCTCTAGAACAAGAGTAGCGATGCTAAGCTGCTCCCAAGGGTCCCTGAATTTACAGCCAGTGATGGTCCCAGAGCACATAAACACCCTCCTGGCACTTTGGGATAAGTCTTCCAGGCACTTGTATCCCCTTCCCTGAGGCACCACGAGCAGCTGATGGAGCCGTGCTGTGCCTGTCTCCTGCAAGCACCCCACTGGAGTCCCAGCATCACCAGGGTGCTGGGGCTGCCAGCAGAGCACAAAGCCCTCCCAAATCCTGCCCCACATTCTCCTGATGCTCCTGGCTTGGATTGAACAGGAAACCTGTTGTTTATCAATTCAGCAATCCACGAAAATGCCTTCATTGTGTTCATCACGTCGGCCCTGGGCCACATGCTGCTCACCTGCATCCTCTGGAGAATGACTAAGAAACACACAGTAAGTCCCGAGGTACAGACACTTTCCTTTCTTCTCTCTGTGCTGGGAGCTGGGAGGGGGCTCTGGGGCTGTGCCAGGACTGCGACAGGGCTCTGGGGCCATGCTGGGAGTTGGTAGGGGGCTCTGGGCTGGCACTGAAGGGCTTTGGCCACCCTTGCTTGTGAAATAACCCTGAGCAGGTGCTAAAGGGGCCAACAGCAGCAGGTGAAACAGAGGAACTCACCAAAACCCATTTTTTACCAAAGCAAAGTGGGAAGGAAGCTTTTCATTTCCTATTTTCTGGTTTTGTCATAGAATCACTAAATGGTTTCAGTTGGAAGGGATCTTAAAGCCCATCCAGTGCCACCTCTGCCATGGGCAGGGACACCTCCCACTGCCCAGGCTGCTCCAAGCCCCAGTGTCCAGCCTGGCCTTGGGCACTGCCAGGGATCCAGGGGCAGCCACAGCTGCTCTGGGCACCCTGTGCCAGGGCCTGACCACCCTCCCAGGGAAGGATTTCCTCCCAGTATTTGATTAAGTTTTCACTGAGAGATACTGAAAACCACTATTGGCATCCCCGTGGGCTGGGATTGCTCATCCCTTCTCCGTGCCTGTTTCTAAGCTGGAGTTGGCTTCCCTGTGCTGGGAATTGCTGGTCCTGCAAGCTGGGAGCAGCGGGCAGCAGGAGCTGTTCTCCCTTTCCTCCAGAATGACTCTGTGGAGCAGGCTGGCTCTGGCTCTTTTTCTGGGGAGGGGTCAGGGGTGCAGGGACTGGCTGGGGGAGCAGTGGGTCCGGTGGAGGATCCAGCCAGGGGCTCCTGGCTCCGTTGCCTGGATGCAGCTTCCATGCTGTGCTGGTTTGTGGTGTGAGTCCTGGACCACGGGCAGGACATCCAGGTTGGTCCTGGATTATGGGGCAGGTGGGCAGGGCATCCAGGCTTGTCCTGAACTGTGGGCCCTGACAGCCCCAGGCAGGGCAGAGCACGACATCCAGACTTGTCCCGGACTGTGGGCACTGACAGCCCCGGGCAGGACAGGACATCCAGGCTTGTCCCAGACTGTGGGCACTGACAGCCTCGGGCGGGGCAGGACATCCAGGCTTGTCCCGAACTGTGGGCACTGACAGCCCCAGGCAGGGCAGGACATCCAGGCTTGTCCCTGACTGTGGACACTGACAGCCCCAAGCAGGGCAGGACATCCAGGCTTGAGGCTGTGTGGGACCTGCTTCTGTGCCCACGTGGCTCCTGCACGCTTGGCTTCACCTGTGGGTCTGGGCTCCCTGGATGTCTCTGTCCTCTCCCCTTGGGATACTTCTCCAGTCCAGCCCCCGTGGTGCCAGTGCTAAATGGGGAGGGGTCAGTGTGCAAAGCAGAGCCCTTCGGAGGTGTGTGCCTGGCTCCCAGGGCTGGGAAGCTCCAAGGGCTGGACAAGCCTCTCCCAGGGGATGGTGTTTAGGGCTGCGGGGTGGGTGCTGTGCTTGGGGCCCGTGTCCCAGCAGGATGAGTGCTGGGGGGGCCCAGCTCCAGCAGTCCCAGAGCAGCTCCTGCTCCGTCACCGCTGTTGATCCTCCCCTTCCGCCAATTCTCCAAGCCTGTCCCCTGCTGCCTTACTCCAGAGACCTGGAAAAGAAGCTTCCAGCAGTTGTTTGGCTGTAAGATTCCTTAGGAAAGGACCTTCTGGAGGTGCTGGAGTCCTCCTCACTCTCTGGAAGAGATCTGTTCTCTCTGGTGGTATGGGAATAGCGGGAGCTCACAGTCATTCCTTGGCAGCTTTCCCACGGCTTCCTTTATTTATGTCATATTGTTTTGACTTGTCTTTCTCCTGGGTGAGACCTCCAAGGCCAGGATCTCCTGCCCTGCCACGTCACCCAGTGGGGTTGGTTCATCTCCCCTGCAACGGGCAGGGGTGAGACATGCGAAATCCTGGGCTCAGCTTTGGGCCCCTCAGAGCAAGAGAGACTTTGAGGGGCTAGGGAGTGGAGCTGAGGAAGGGGCTGAGGGGGGTCAGCCTGGAGAAAAGGAGGCTCAGGGGAGCCCTTGTGGCTCTGCACAACTCCCTGACAGGAGGGGGCAGCCAGGGAGGTCGGGCTCTGCTCCCAGGGAACAGGGACAGGAGGAGAGGGAACGGCCTCAGGCTGGGCCAGGGCAGGTTCACGTTGAATATTGGGAAAATTCCTTCCTGGACAGGGCTGTCCAGCCCTGGCACAGCTACGCAGGGCAGTGGTGGAGTCACGTCCCTGGAGGGATTTCACAACCCTGTGGATGTGGCACTTGGGGACATGGGTTAGTGGTGGCCTTGGCAGTGCTGGGGAGCAGTTGGACTCGGTGGTCTCAGAAGGATTTCCCAGCCTCACTGGTTCTGTGACTCTACCCGAGGACTGGAGGAATCTGCACATCTCCCTGGGGGGAGGGGCAGGGGACATGGTGACACCTTGGCTGAACATGCCACCACCTGGCACAGTGCCACCATCCTGGAACAACCCTGGTGGCAGAGGGGAGCTCCCCTCGGGGGTGCATGGTCCCCCCAAAGCTGGGGGTTTCCCCAAGGGGAGAGGAGCCCTCCAGGGCCAGCCCTGACCTGAGGCCACCGGGGGTGCGGTGCCCCTGTGCCAGCTTCGTGCGGGGCCACAGGATGGAGCTGTCGCCCAGGGCATGAGGGTGACGGGTGAGGGAGGAGGAGGAAGAGGAGGAAGGCGCTACGGGGTGGGGTGGGAACACAGCTCCCAGACTGGCTGTGTCGGGGTGAAGAGGGCACAACGCTTGTCACACCACCAGGCGTCATCTTTGGCTAAGGGACTTCTGGTCCCTCCGCAGCTGCTGCGTTCCCGTGTCCGGTGATGCGCATTGGGCTCCTGCCAGGAATCATTCCCACAGACCCTCAGGGCCGGGCGGGATCTCCTGGGGCTTGTCCCACTCTGTCTGGATTCCTTGGGCTCCAAGCCCTCTGCTCACGGCTGGTGGCCCCTGGCGCGGCTCCTGAGACACCCGTGGCTTGCTTGGCTCGGCAGGGCAGGACAGCGGGACACGGGAAGTGCCACTGCCACAGCCTGGCCCCATCTGAGGGCCTGGGCAGTGCCAATGAGCTGCCCAGCCACGCTCGTGGGGTGCTTTAGGCCAGGGCACGGCCGATCCCTCCGTGTGCATCACGGCACCTCGGGGACAGGTTCTGGCTCCGTTTGTGTCCCTCGTGGGGCCTTTGTTCACGTTTCCTCCCCCAGCCCTGGAGCCGGCGGTGGCAGGAGGGGAGAGGCGTGGTCCCACCGTGTTCCGTCCTTCCCTCCTCCTCAGCAGAGGGTCCCCTCAGGGGTTCAGGTTCTCTGGGGCCAGACCTGGGACCTCTCCAGGACAAACTCTGCGAGAGGAGCTGGAAAGCTGGATCCATCTGGAGGAGGGAACAGTGGGGCCATGCCTTCCCAGCCCCACAGCTGGCACCGCTTTTAGCGCTGTTGGAGGGGGTGAAGCTCCCCAGGTCTGGCAGCGTAGGAGGGACAGGAATTGGTCTTGCAAAAGCTCCTCGTCCGGCAGGGCTCCTGTTGCAACTGCTGTTCTGTGAGGGCAGGAAGGTGCAGAGGAACTGGTTTGCAAGGGGGAAGTACAGGCGGTTTCCAGTTACAAGGTGGCACATGGTGAGAGAAAGGAAAATAAAGCTCTGCAGGAGGAGAGAAAAGAGAAAGCAGGAGAGAGAAAAGGAGGGGAAGGGGCAAAGCAGAGGAGAGAGATTGTGTGGAAAAGGGAAATGGAGAGAGCCTCCAGCTGTGGCTGATCACTGCACCCCATGCTTGGTGCTTGGCTGTGGTGTGGCAGTGCCCACCTGGGCTGGCAGTTCTGCTATTCCTGGCTGGCTGCTCGCCCTTAAAACCCTCCTTCCCCCCAGCCCTGAGGCGCAGAGCCAGGCAGTGGGGCAGAGCAGTTTCACTTCTTGTTTGCAAACACGTTTTTTCCCCCCACCTCAGGGCTGGTGGCCCCAGCAGACACCAGTGTGTGCATGTGGTGGCCACCAGGCTGGCTGGCTCAGGCCCATCAGAGGAGGCCATGGAGAAGCTCCCAGGGCTGGAGCTCTGGAGCCAGGCTGGAGAGCTGAGGGTGTTCACCTGCAGAAGAAAAGGGCTCCAGGACCTCAGAGCCCCTTGCAGGGCCTAAACAGGCTCCAGGAGAGCTGGAGAGGGACTGGGGACAAGGGCTGGAGGGACAGGACACAGGGAATGGCTTCCCAGGGCCAGAGGGCAGGGCTGGATGGGATATTGGGAAGGAATTGTTCCCTGGGAGGGTGGGCAGGCCCTGGCACAGGGTGCCCAGAGCAGCTGTGGCTGCCCCTGGATCCCTGGCAGTGCCCAAGGCCAGGCTGGACACTGGGGCTTGGAGCAGCCTGGGACAGTGGAAGGTGTCCCTGTCATGGCAGGGGTGGCACTGGATGGGCTTTAAGGTCGCTTCCAGTCCCATCCGTGCTGTGGCCCGTGGAGCTGGGTCCTGCTCTGCCACCAGCCCCTGGGCTCTATCCCACAACATCCCGCTCCCCCGGCATCCGCAGGGCACACGGGCTGAGCCCAGCCCAGGCTGCAGCCAGTGCAGAGGCACAGGAGCCGCTGTGGCACAGCCCCCTCTGGGCCCGGCTGAGCCCCCAGAGCTGGAGCAGGGTGGCTGAGCTGTGTCCCCGCCGCAGCAGAGCCGTGTGAGCAGCAGGGACCACAAGCGCCTTGGTGACCGCGCGTGGTTTCACCCCAGCCCCTCGCAGCGCCCCTGGGAGTGCCGGCGCTGCCTCAGACAAGCCCTCTATAAATAGCTGAGCTGTCTGTGGGGCCCTTTGGCTCCTGGCTCTCTGCACGGAAACCCTCGAGGGGAGCTGGGACTGGTGTGTGACACAGAGCCCTGCAGGTGCCACTTGTCCCCCAGAAAGGGATGGTGGCTCCAGGGCAGAACCACTGCTTGGGAGGTCCCTGCAGAGTGAGCTGTTGCCTTCTGAGTTAAGACCACTGTCGTCCCTCTCCCCATCAGGAACACGGGTGTGGGCAGAGTCCTTCTTCCTCTCTGGAGGCAGTGGAAGAAGCAGGAGGCTCCTGTGCCTCCTTGCTGGTGGCTCACAGCAGCCACCCCTCAGCCCTCAGAGCTGCATTTGCAGGGCTTGGGGCTCCACCAGGGTGGGGGAAGGAGACCCCCAGTGCCTTCCGTGGACTGGGAGCAGCATCCCCGAGTGTGCCCTCCGGGCTGGCTGCTGCAGCCGCTCTCCCCCCTCATTGTCCGGGCCCTGCTCCTGACTCACCTTCGTGTGCCGGGGAATGTGCCTCAGCTCCCTGCCCGCCAGCTGGGCACTGAATATCAGCTGGGTGCTAAGTATAATCCGCCTGTGGTTTTCTGGGCCGGACACTCATGCAGCCACGGAGGGCTGGGTGGCTGTGTGACCCTGGGGGGGCTCGCAGGGGCCGTGGGTGCCCCGGTCTGTCCTGCCAGGAGGAAATTGCACAGGCAGGGTTGGGAGCCACAGCTGTGCCAGCCCGGCAGCCCCAGCCAGGCCACAGGGGAGCCTGGCACCAGCTCAGCTTCGAGCACCCTGTCCTTGGGATTTTCTTATCCCCCTTTTTCCTCACAGGCAGGCGGGGTGTGGTGGCCTCCTGCCAGGCTGCTTGGAGCTGCCAGCTCCCCTCCAGGGCTCTGACCTGGGGGGCTCCTGGTCCTGTCCAGGCTGGGCAATCCCAATTCTCCCAGTCTTTCCCCACAGCAGCAGTGCGACCCTGCTCTACTCTTGGTGCCCTCCTCTGGCCACCATCTGGCTCCGTGGGATGTCCCCAGGTGGGGGATCTCCACAAAGCTGGGGCCAGCGGAAGCAGGGACAGGGCCAGGCACTGGCTGAGCTGCGAGCAGGGCAGTGGGTCCAGCCCACACCAGTGAGGGGATGGGCAGCTCCTCTCCATCCAGCAGTCCTGGAGCTCCCACCATGCTGCCTGAAGTGTGGGCTGGCCCTTCCTTCCCCCTCCTGCAGCAGGGCAGGGGTAGCACTCTGAATCCCACATCCCACGGTGGTCCCCATGCACCCCAGTCCCCTGCTTTGCCTGGGCGACCTGCCCTGAGGTGCCACCTTCCAAGCCAGCACTGCTCAGTATCGTGGCATGTCACCATGTGCCGCCTCCTGGACCCCCTGCGGACCCTGCCCTGTGATCCCCTGGCACTGGGCTGAGCCAGCCGTGCCCTGGCATTAGGGATTAACGCCTAATTATCCGTGTGATAATCCTCGGCCCAGACTGGGCGAGGGGGAGCTCAGAGGGCACCCGGAGGTGCAGGGTCACTGTGGTGAGCCCGGGGTGGCCGCTCCTCCAGGGACAACTCGGGGTCCTGCAGCAGGACCAGGGGTTGGCGCTGGATGAGCTTTAAGGTCCCCTCCGCCCCGAACTGTTCTCTGCCCTGGTGATCTGGGCAGGTCCCCGGAGCCCCCGGGAGGGCTGTGGGGTGCGGCGGGGCCGTGCCGGGGCTCGGCGCAGCCGTTGGCGCTGCCGTGGGAGCGCGGTGACAGCGCGGTGACAGCGAGGCGTTCGCGAGCCGCTTTTCCGGTGTGAAACTCGGCATCGCGCCCCGGCCCTGCTCGGGGCTCTGCCGCTGCCGGTGGCACCGCTGCTCGGCACGCCCCACGCTCGGCTGAGCTCCTGCTGGCGAGAGGGACCCTCCTCAGTCCCAGCAGGACGGACCAGCCCGGGCCCCGCGGGCTGGAGGTGGCGTCACTCGCGTGTCCCCACACGGTGAGGCACCCCTGAATCCGTCCTTCCTCTCTGGGTTTTCCTTCCTGGCCGGGCCCCTGGCACGCGTTCCGGGGGTAATGGAAAGTGTGATGGGGCAATTTAAATTTTCCTTACTATCAGCACTCCTTCAGAATGGAATTTTTGTCTCACGTGAAGCGTCAGACGAGGGGGAAATTCCCCTCCCACCTGTAACAGCCTGGGCTGTCTGTGGCATCCCCAACCCCTTTGTGTTGTGAGCCCCCCTGCTCCAGGGCCCCCCTGCATCCTTCTTGGGCTCCAGACATGGTTTGGGGTTCCTCTGCCCCCAGGGCTGTAGGATCCTTATCCATGACCTTCAGTGTGATGGGAGAAACAGAGGAAGGGAATTGGAGCCCGTACGTGCCGTGGCTCCTGGGGGTCACTGCACCCACAGCCCCCAGCTTTGGGGTGCTGGGCAGTGGGTCGGGGGAGCACATTGTGGGGGACAGGCCTGGCCCCTGGGTCATCCCCTTTGTGGAGGCTGAGCTCTGGGGCACAGAAACAGTGAGCTGAGGGTGTGGGGCTGCTGGCACCATCCCTGTACTCCATTCCTGCCCTGTCAGAGGTGGTGCTGGGGGCCAGGATGGGGCCCCTCCGTGCCAGGGCGCGTTGGGCGAGGTCTCCAGCGTGGCACCCGCCCCGGCTGCCGCCCCTTCATGTGGTTTCCTCCTCCCTGGTGCTGTTGTGGGTGAGGGTGCAGCACCTGGTGAATTCCCCGTGCCCAGGGCCACCTGCAGCCATCCGGGCCATGGGCTCTGCCTCTGGTAGAGCTGTTGGCCCATCCTTGGGAAGTCCCCTGTGCACCAAGCAAGCACCAAGGGGCTCCTGCCCCAGGGCCCCCACATTTACTGGGACCCTGTGGCTCCCTCACTCCCTGTATCTCCATGTAGGTGTGAGCCCCATGTGCCCCTGGGCACAGCCCTGCCAAAGCCACCCCTGGGCCTGGCCTGGGGGGCTCTGCACAAGGAGCCAGGGTACAGAGACCCCTGGAGCTGTGCAGGGCCAGGGCAGAGCTTCCCTGGGATGGGATAGGGATAGGGATAGGGATAGGGATAGGGATAGGGATGGGGATGGGGATGGGGATGGGGATGGCTACTCTGGCATCACCCAGCCCTTGGCCTCTTCCAGGAGCGCAAGTCATACAAGTGGAAGCAGCTGCTCTTCTTCTTCACCTTCATCACGTTCGCGTTCGCTGTGTGCGTTTACTTCCACCACAACTGGTACTGCGGCCCCGGAGGTGAGGGGGCTGCCTTGGGGGGGTGTGTGGGGAAGGGGCTGGGTGGTCACAGAATCACTGAATCATGGGATTAAGGTTGGAAGAGATCCCCGGGATCAGCAAGTCCCAGCTGAGCCCGATGCCCACCTTGTCACCCTGCCCAGACCTCTGAGTGCCACGTCCAGGCCTTCCTTGGACACTCCAGGGATGGGCACTCCAAACCTCCCAGGGCAGCCCCTTCAAGGCCTGACCACGCCTTCTGTGAAAAAATTCCTTCTGATGTCCAGAAATTCTTCCTGATGTCCAGTGTCCTTCTAATGTGATGCCTTGCCTTCCAAATCCCAGCCCAGGGCAGTTCCAGGTGCCCGGCCACGCTTCTTCTCTGGTGGGGGTCCCGGCCCATGCCCTGCTGCCCCAAGCAGGAGGCCCAGAGACCCCCCCAGCTCCCAGGGCAGGTGCAGCTGTGGGTCCCCTCACCTGCTGTGTTTCCTGCCCCAGTGTACACCGTCTTCGCCTTCCTGGAGTACCTGGTTGTCCTCTCCAACATGGCCTTCCACATGACTGCCTTCTGGGACTTCGGCAACAAGGAGCTGGTGGTGAGCTCGCTGCTGGAGGACAAGCACTTCTAGCCAGCCCCGGTGCTGCGGGCTCCTCTTCCCTGGGGGAGGCAGAGAGCCCCTTCCCTGTCCTGCCAGGGCCGGGGTGTTTGCTGTGGAGCTGCTGCGAGGATCATCAGAGATCCCAGGAGTGTCTGTCCTCTCATCCAGGGGAGCTGCGGGCTCTTCCCAGGGACCCCCTGGCCTGCTCCCTGCCAGCTCCAGGAGGGCAGGACAGAGGAGGAGGGGCAGGGACCTGCTGCCTGTTTCTTTGAAGGATGCTCCAGGCAGGGCAGGATGCTGCTCCTGGTATTGGGGCATGGGTCTGGCCCTGCCCTGTCCCTCCTTGGCCTGGGGGGTCTCATGGTTCCTCCTCCAGGCTGGGGGTCCTGGGGCAAGTCCTCAAAAGGGGCTGGTGGCCTTTTGGGCTGGCTTCAGGCACTGGTCTCCCGTTGGACCAGGGCAGGGTCCTGGCCCATCCGTGCCTGAGTTCCCCAGAGGGGAGCAGGAAGGTGCTGGGCCATGCAGGGACTGCCTGGAGCAGGGTGGGAGCACACGGGGCAGAGCAGGTGCTGGGAGCACCCACATCTCCCTCCTGCCTTTCCCAGAAGCCCCCCCAGCAGCACAGGCTGCTCCCAGGGGTGCTGTGCCTGTTCCAGCCCCATTTGGGGAGGAAGGGTGAATGTGCTTGTGCTGGAGGTCTTGGCTCCAATGTCCCCATGAATTCCCCTGTGCCGTGGGGTCCAGCAGTGCCCCCAGTGTGCAGCTCTGGCTGCCAGGGCACGGGGGACATGGCTGGGTGGCAGCTGGGGGCTGACAGTGTCCCCAAGCTCCTCCTGCAGTGCTGTTGGAAGGGGCACCTGGATCTGTCTTGATTTTGGGGAGCTCTGCACTTGGCCAGGGCTCATCCGACCCCATGCTGGGAAGGACCAGTGGGGGTCCCTCCCGGCCCTTCACCTGAGCCCAGCCACGACCGAGAGTCCCCTGGGATATCCCGGTGCTCATCCCTGTGTTCCCAGGGCCGGGCAGAGCCTCCTCCAGCAGGAGCTGTGGGGCCCTGGCAGAGCTGGGGCCGGGCTGGCTTCGAGCGGGTCCCGCCGCACGTGTCCATCGTCAGTGTCCCCATCCATGGGCTCCATCCGCGTCCCTGCATTCGTGTGACGCGCTGCCCCTGCAGCGCCTTGGCTTTGAGGTGGAAATAAAGCACTGAGTATTTTTGTGACCTCTCAGCAAACTCCGCAGCATTCCCACCTGGCACAGCCCGGCACGGCCCTGGAACAGCCCCGGCACGGCCAGCACCCTGGGCAGGGTGGGGGCTGGAATGGGGTGCAGGACATGGACCCCGGGCACTGGGGCTGGAGTGTGGGATGTGGATCCCCGGGTGCTAAAGCTGGGGTGCGGGACGTGGGCACTGGGTTCTGGGGTGTGAGGTGGGGATCCCAGGAGGTGGGATCCTGGCACTGGGGCTTGGGGTGCGGCATGCAGATCCTGGGTGTTTGGGCTGGGGTGCAGGACGTGGACCCTGGGTGCTGGGGTGTGGGATGTGCATCCCTGGGGCATAGGATGTGGATTGCTCAGTGTGGAATGTGGATCCTGAGGTGTGCGACATGGACCCCAGGGGCTGGAGTGTGGGATGCAGATCCTGGGTGTTGAAGATGGGGTGCAGAACATGCCCTGGGGTGTGGGGTGTAGATCACTGGAGCTGGGGCTCAGGATGCAGATCTCTGCAGGATGTGGATCTCTGGGGTGTGGAGTGTGAATCCTGGGTGCTGGGGTGCAGGATGTGGATCTCTGGGGTGTGGAGTGTGAATCCTGGGTGCTGGGGTGCAGGATGTGGATCTCTGGGGTGCGGGTTCTGGATCCTGGCTGTTGGGGCTGGCATGTGGGGCATGGCCCCTGGGTGCCGGATGAAGCCTGGGAAGGTTCAGCGAGGCTGGGAACCAGCCAGGAGCCGGGCTGGAGGCGTGGGACTGAGCCCACCCCGCAGCTGGCGGCCCCGCTCCCCACCCAGCCCCGGGGGCCGCTGCCTTGGCTGCGGATCCTGCGCATCTTATGGATGCTGCGGGGCCAGGGGCCGGCACAGCCCCGGGGACGGAGCCTGGAGCCAGGAGGGCTGGGGCTGGCACTGCCGGGGCTAGGCAGGCGCAGGGGCAGGGGAGCTGCTGGGGGGCTCGGTTCCCCCTGTCCCGGGCCATGGTGGGGCCCTGCCCCGGGCCATGGTGGGGCCCTGCCCTCGCTGCAGCCGCCCCGGGAGCAGCTGGGAGGGGAAGAGCCATGAGCTCATCCCGCTGTGCCGGGCCAGGGCAGGGCCGTGTCCCGCTCACGGCAGCACGGGGTCCCCCCCTCATCCCAGCACCACTTCTCCACCGAGCCCCACCGGGTAGGCACCTTGCCAGCCCCGCAGGGGGACCGGGGCACGGCCATGGGGATCCGCCATGGAGGGACCAGGACATGGCCATGGAGCTCCATCACAGCAGGACAAGGACGTGGCCGTGGGGATCCCCACAGTGGGCGCAGGATATGGCTGTGGGGATCCTCCCACGGATCCTCCCACGGACGGACCAGGACAGGGCTGATGGATGCCCACGGTGGGAGCAGGATGTGGTGCAGCCCCCTGGGAACGTGTCCCCTCGCCGCGGGCTCCCAGGGTGGGGTCTGGAGAGGCCACGCTTTGCAGTGGCCGTGGGAGGGGCCGTGGCCAGAGCCCCCGGCCCCGCCGCCCACGCCTGCCCCCGGCTCTGGCTGGGAAAAGGGAGCAGGGAACAAAGGCGGCTTGTGGCGGGCGCCGGGTCTCTGCCCTTCCTGCAGGAAGGCCCCGGGGCCGGACAAGGGGCCCGTGTCCGGATCCGGCCGCCCGCCAGCACGTGCCGGGGGGTGGCGAGGGGGTGGCGAGAGCGGCTGCGAATGCCACCAGTCCCTCACTGCTGCCATTGCCAGCCACAGGACACGGGGACCCCCAGGACACCCCTGAGCACGGGGACACGGGGCTCTGCCCTCCACCTGCCACTCCAGAGGCAGTACTGGGGCTGGGGTGGCCGGGGGCTCCCCAGGTGGGGATCCCACTCGTGTGCCAGTTCCTGCAATGTCCCCATTCCCACACAGTGCAAAGGCCCCATGGCCACCTCCTGCAATGTCCCCATTCCTGTGCTTTGCAATGTCCCAAGCCCCTGGGCAGGAGCTCAGCTGGGCACAAGGATGGTGGGATCAGGACTGGCCACAGCAGGGACATCCTAGTCTTCCCCTGGCTGCAGTTCCCCCCGGAACAGAGCCCTGGCAGGCACCATGAGCACCCTCGGCTTGGCCCTGGCCTGGTGAGGGGTCCCAGCCCAGCTCGGACCAGTGGCACCCACGTCCCCCCAGGGAGTGTCCCCATACCCAGGAAAGGTGGGCGCACATGGGAGAGCACAGGACACGGGGGGCCTGGGCAGGTTTTTATTTAAGGAGAAGCAACTCTGGGGGCAGCTGGTTACAGGCAAGTCCCACTGCCCTGTGGAGCTCCAGCACCAGCCAGGGCAGGAACACTCTACTCTGGCCACACCTCTGCTTTTGGCAGGGCTGGAGGTCCCTGGCGTGGGGCTCACCCCAAACACCCCCCAGGAGCCCCCGGCACTGCCACCAGGATCCCGGGGCAGGATGGGGCAGTGCCAGCGAGATGCTCCAGGCTGGGCTAGCACCAGGGCTGGCACAGAGGCGCTGGGGACTCCTGTGCTCCAGCTGGTGTAGAGGGTGGAGGTGGCAGGTCCCCATGGAAGACTTGGGGGCGGGTGGCAGGTCCCTGTGGGGTGCCCAGGGCTGGAGTGGGGTTTGCCCACCCCGGGCATCCCCTTCTCAGGAAGCGTTGCTGTGCTGGGACCGGGGAGGCGTCACCAAAAGCGACCGCTGAGAGCCGGGGTGGGGGGCCCCGGTGCCCCCGGGGCGGGCGGCCAGTTAGTGCAAACAAGGTCTGTATTATTAAAGCTGGAGGCTTCGGGCTGGCGGCCCCGGGCCCACCGAGGCTCGGGGGCACTGGGGTGGGTGGGGCG
>VZRQ01005463.1:12081-37011 GCA_013397975.1 Machaerirhynchus nigripectus | reverse complement strand
GCCCAGAGCCTCCCGCTTTGGAGAACTTGTCCAGCTGGTTTGTTTTTCATCCCGGGGCTATTTTCAGCTGCTCAGCCTAACAAGGTGAAATGGCTGAGATGCTTTCCCACTCCCTGGGACTCTGCTGGGAGGAGGTACGCTGCTGTCCCGGCTCTTCCCAGCCGGGATCTCCTCAGTACCTTTGGCTCTTTGCTGTGTTGGCACCACTCAGGGTTTTGGAAGAGCAATTTGGGCTCTGCACAGGCACCCTGAGCACAGGAAGCCCCAAATCCCAGCGCTGTGGTGGCCCTGGTGCCCTCCGGAGGAGCTGAGATTGGGAACGTGGGGAGGATCCAGGACACAGCTGAGCTCGATGAGGGAGAAGCAGCAGGAGAGCCAGGGATCAGCACAGCCCTGCTGTGCCCACAGGGATGTGGGGTGTGGGATGTAGGATGTGGGATGTGCTGCTCTTGGGTCCTGCCAGGAGCATTGAAACTGGGGTGGAGGTTGCCTGAGATGCAGGAAAAGGGGGGTGTTTCACCCCGCCTCATCCTTCTTCCCATTGAAAATGTGTAATGGGTTCATTCTTGTGATTCCTTTGGGGTTGGGAGAAACTCCAGCTGCTGTTCACTCAGGGAACAGGAATTGTTAAACCAAATTCAAGTCTTGCTCCGTGCTTCAGACTCAGGTGGCTTCTCCAGGGTCTGCCGAACACCTGTGCTGGGAATGTCACATCCAGCTGCTCGGAGTTCCTCGCGGCTCTGGGATGTTTAGCCTCGTGGTGCTGTAGGATGTGGAAGCACCAGGCTCCCTGTTCCCAAGGCAAGATTAAAGTGGAGAGATCTCACTGCTGTGCCAGAAGTCACCTGGCAGAGCAGGGACTCGGGACCCTCTCCAGGGCAGCGCGGTGGCCCAGCCCGTGGCGCATGCAGCATTCCCGGGAAGGCCGGGTGTTCACTGACGCCTGCCCTGGCTCTGGGAGTAACTGAGCACCTTGGTGTGCATCTGCTCATCCCCCGGGCCAGAGGCCTCCCGCCCCTCTGGAGACATGCCCAGATGGAGCAACAGGCAGGGGCTGGGAATAAACACTTCCCAGGCTGAGCTCTGCTGCTCGCTCTGGGATCCCAGGGGGCTGGGGACACGTGGATCTGCCACTGGTGGGATCGGGCACCTCCGACCTGCCGTGTTTGTGCCGGGGGGGAAGAGAACAGGAATGCAGCGTTTGATCCTTAACAACCAAAAGGGAGGATCTGTGACACTTCAAATCAACACATCCCGGCCCTGTGTGCTGTGACCCACAGATCCCAGGGTGTGGGCAGCAGGAAAGGGATTGGGATTCTGCCCCTCTGCCCCACGCAGGTGAGACCCCACCTGCAGAGCTGCCTCCAGCCCTGGTCCAACATCCAGGAGGACATGGAGCTGCTGGAGCGAGGTTGGACTTAATGATCTTGGAGGGCTTTTCCAACCTAAATGATTCTGTAGCTGAATTCCTCTGAAATGACCAAATCCTTAGGGAAAGTCACTTGTGCCCGCTCCCAGCAGACCAGGGTGTTTGCACCCGCACTGCTGGGGTTTCTCAGACATTGCACCATGACACAGCTGTCCTAGAGAAACAAGGAAATTTGTGTTGGAAAGACGGAGGAAAAAGGTTTTGGTGTTCAGTAGAGTTTTCGTGTGAGCATTGGTAGAAATAACTCGTGAAGGCTTTGGTGCACAAGGTGAAAAAGGGCTGGGTTTAGTGGAGAGGACCATGGAATTATTTATGTTGGAAAAGCCCTTGCAGAGTTCAACTAACCGATGTCCCCAAGTGCCACATCCACAGGGCTGTTTAATCCCTCCAGGGATGTGATTCCATCCCTGCCCTGGCAGCCTGTGCCACTTGTAAGTGGTTTGGACAAGAATTGTCAGAGAAGCTGCTGCGAAGTTCCCTGTTTGGCCACAGAGGAGGGAGGAAAGCTGGTGGCTCCTTTTCCCCTTCATGCTGCTGCTGGAAGGAATATTTTCTGCCTGGAGGGTGTAGAGTGTTTTTTTCCTGATTAATGAGGTGTTAAAAAAGATCCAGAGGAGTCTGGGCTCGTCTTCCTGAGTCACCTGTGTGTTTGTGTTGGGATTTAGCAGGGAGCTTCCCTGGTAGCCAGAGTTATCCCTTTGGTAAACACAGTCCTTAAGCGTGGCTGTGGCTGGTGCTGAGCGCTGAGTCAGCCCAGAAATGACCCAGAATTTCACACACTGACAGGATTTCTGCAGCCCAGCGTACTCAGCTGTTGCTGCTCAGGTCCCAGGGCTGCTGCTGCGCCGGTCCTGGAAGAGCTGCAAGGAATTAGCCCTGAATAATGAGTTTAAACAGTCAGATTTGGGTGAATGCAGAGCTCTTCAGAGATGGTTTGGTTTGCTGGTGCCTCCTTGGCCCTGGGAGAGGACAGGGGTTAGGAGGGATTTATCTGTGGCCTAACGATGGCTAAACTTAGTCCTGTGTGTTCTGGCTGGGGGGGGGAAATGCTGCAGAGGTGACACTTCTGCTCTTGGGAAAGAAATATCAGCAGTACAGCCCGTGGCTGTGTGCTGTGCTGGTGCTGGTCAGGAGAGTTGATAGAGAGAAACTTCACTTCCTTTTTTGGGTTTTGGGGATTTATTTCAGATCAGCTGGTGTAGCGTGAAAATAAAAGACTGAAAAAGTAGCACTCATTTTTCCCCACAAACACTTTTTTCCTCCAAGTGAAGTTACCAATACTTTGGCAAATGGAGCTTCCAGCGAGGGGATCTGGGGAGTGGGATTGGCTGGGATGGGCTCCGCTCTCCTCCAGCAGGAACAGCAGCTCCAGCCCCAGAGTCCCCTTGCCCTTGGCTGACCCCACAGCAGAGCTGCTCCAGCTTGGGGCTCCCAGCACAGGAGGGACCTGGAGCTGCTGGAGAGAGTCCAGAGAGGCCATGGAGCTGCTCCCGGGCTGGAGCCCCTCTGGAGCCAGGCTGGGAGAGCTGGGGGTGCTCACCTGGAGGAGAGAAGGCTCCAGGGAGAGCTCAGAGCCCCTTGCAGGGCCTGAAGGGGCTCCAGGAGAGCTGGAGAAGGACTGGGGACAAGGCATGGAGGGACAGGACACAGGGAATGGCTTCCCAGTGCCAGAGGGCAGAGATGGATGGGATATTGGGCTGGAATTGTTCCCTGGGAGGGTGGGGAGGTGAGGTGTGGCTGCCCCTGGATCCCTGGCAGTGCCCAAGGCCAGGCTGGACACTGGGGCTTGGAGCAGCCTGGGACAGTGGAAGGTGTCCCTGCCCATGGCAGAGATTGCGACAGGATGGATTTCTGTGTCTCTTTCAAGAAGAGACCAGGTGTAGGTTTTTTTAGAATTTAACCTTTAAGCTGTTCATGACAATAATAACGTTCCATTAAGTCTCTTCTTTTTGTGCAGTAATGACAATATTTTATTTTTAATTTGCACACCGAAAGCTGCTGTTCTCTCCAGTGCGGTGGTTGATGTCATGCAGAAAGCCTTAGTCCCTCCCACACGTGTTTGGGAATAAGAATCTTTTTTAATAAGTCAAGGCCACTTTCTCTGATTTGCAGCACATCTCGGAGGCAGCCTCAGCTCTCTGGAAGCTGTGCTGCTCTATAATTAACCTCCAGTAAACGAAGGGTTCTGTGCTCCATGGCAGCCACGGACGCTGCGCTTGCTTCCCAGCTTGGTCCCGAGCTCTCCCAGGCTGCTCTTTGATCCAAGTCGAGCTTTCTGTCCTGTGGTCTGTGTGTTCCACACTCAGACTGCTTTGCTGAGGGGCTTGCAAGTTCCAAGACTTTGTGAGAGACCTGGTACTACAGGGGCACTGTTCCCACAGGGAATATTCCCAGTGCAGCGTGCCCAGCCCTCGGGATGGGATGGGGGATGTGAACAAGGATGGGATCCCACTCCCTGAGCCCCCCTCCATGGCACTGAGCCCCCTCTGAGCATGCACAGCTCTTCCATTTGTGCTCTGTGATCCCAGGCTCTGCCAGGGCTGTGAGGGGAGGGAGAACCATTGGAATCCCAAACCAGGATTAAAGCTCTGCTGGGAATGGCTCCATGAGCGCCGGCTGCTCGGGGCTCAGCCTTGCACAGAGCTCCCACCTTCTGCCTCCATGTGCCTGCAGGATTTATGGAGTGCTGAGGAAGGTGCCTGAGGAATTTATTTGTTTGCCCTTGGAGTGCTGCTCCAAGCACTGGCTGTGCCATGGATTCATGCCGGGGCCACCGGCTTCGGGACCGCAGCTCGGGCCCCTCACATCGGCCTCTGGATCCCCTTCCCGAGTGATTTATCCTCTCACTGAAACTCCATGGGGCATTTTCTTACCGAGCTGCTGGGTGTGGGAAGGCTCTGTTTGTTCAGCTCTGGCAGTGACGGGGTCAGACCCAGCCCCGTCCACCTGGCTCGGCTCCCGGGCTGCTCTGAGTGGCTCCTTGGTGCTGGAGTAACGGGGGACATGGGAGGGACACGGATCGCGGGGCTCCGGGGGCACACGGATCGCGGGGCTCCAGGGGGAAGGCAGCAGGGAGGGTGGGGTCTGGGCATGCGGTGAGCCGTGGGGCAGGGGGAAACAGCACCTGGAACCCCCACCCACGGCCCTGGGCCTGAGGGGGCACTTAGGGCAGCAAAAGGTGCATGTGCAGATATGGGGTACAAGGGACAGAGGGCAGGGAAGGAATTGTTCCCTGGGAAGGTGGGCAGGCCCTGGCACAGGGTGCCCAGAGCAGCTGTGGCTGCCCCTGGATCCCTGGCAGTGCCCAAGGCCAGGCTGGACACTGGGGCTTGGAGCAGCCTGGGACAGTGGGAGGTGTCCCTGCCATGGCAGGGGTGGCACTGGGTGGGCTTTCAGGGCCCTCCCAGCCCAAACCAGTCTGGGATTCCATGGTTGGGCTGTCATTGTCTGACTCCTGGTGACTGGGGTTTGGAAAATTGCCCCTTTCCTGCCTCAACTTCCCTAAAACCGACTCCTCTCTGCACAGGGCACATTCTAAACCCTGCAGTGCCTCTCCAGCTGCCTGGGGGAAGCCACAGCTAAATCATGGCTCAGGAATGATGGGGACAAGGTGAGGTGCCCTTCTGGGAACCCCAAATCTGCTCAAATTTGAGGATTTTCTGCACATTCTACACTCCGTGTTCCCAGGTGACTCTGGGCAGGCTCAGGGAGGGTTAAGCTGGGTTTAGCACAGGCAGTGGAGCAGCAGCTGTGGTGGCACTGGAGCTGAGCTCAGGAAAGGTTTGGGGGTTTCCTTCCTTGGGTTTTTGCTTGCACAACATCAGTTTAAAGTGCTGAGCTGCAACAGGGATTGCATCACGCCAGAGCTCTTCTCTGTGTGCTGAGGATGAAGAGTATGTTGTCCAAGGAGCTCCCAGCTTGTCTTTTTAAAGCCTCTTTATTACTGCAAAGAGCCTGGAGGATTTTGGAAAGTCTGTGTTCAGGGAAAGAGCATCTGAGGTTTGGGATCGCTTTGAAATCCCTGCTGTCCCTGAAGCACAAGTGGCCATGTGTCTCCTGGTCCTCAGGGAAGCCAGGTGTGGGAGCTGCCTCTCCACGTGGATTTTTCAGGCCAAGGGTGAGGTTTCAGGAGCTGCTGAGCTGATGGAATCACAATTGGAAAGCATTCCTTCCTTCCCTCCATCCCTCCTCCCTTCCTTCTCTCCTTCCCCCTTGACAGGACAAGAGGGAATGGCCTCAGGCTGTGCCAGGGGAGGCTCGGGGTGGACACCAGGAGCAATTTCCTCATGGAAAGGGAGGTCCGGCCTTGGCAAGAGCTGCTCAGGGAGGTTTGGAGTGCCCATCCCTGGAGGTGTCCTGGACGTGGCACTCAGTGCTCTGGGCAGGGTGACAAGGTGGGCATCGGGCACAGCTTGGCCTCGCTGGGCTGGGAGGGCTCTTCCAGCCTCAGTGGTTTTGTGATTCCCTTCTGGTTTTAGTAGCTCCGGCTCCCACCCCTCAGGTTCCATGGCCTAAAGGTGACACCTTGTGCACTGCGTCACCTTCTGCTGCCTCAGCACTGCTGGGACCCTGCTGGGGTGAGGAGCCTCAGCTCCAGTGCTGCTCTTGGTCTGTATCTGTTCTAGGAAGTTCCTCTTTCCCTGACCACCCTCAGAAAACAGCCACTTTAGGAGAGGTGTTCCTTATCTGAGTGGTGAATCTCCCCACTACATCTCAAAAGGAGCATTTCCATCTTCCAGTGTAGCAAAGTATAAAATTCCCAATTTAATCCTGGTTCCACAGTGACTCATTTCAAGACTTTCTTTTTAAATTGTTTTTTTAGTAACAACCTTTTCAGTGAGGCACCAGCTCAGCACCAGGCAGGCAGGGCTCATTCACTGCCATCACAGTGCTGCTCAGAGCGGGGGGGGCTTCTCATTTTCCCATTGGATTAAAAAAATATCAGTTCTCACTTTGGGGCAGAAGGATTAGAATTCAGGAACACCTGCCTTGTACCAGCACATTTGGGATCATTGCTGTTTGCCCATCCCATCCACAGATGATTTTTTCTACCTGAGGGAGCGGCTGGAGCTGGGCCAGGGCAGGCTCGGGCTGGAGATCAGGGAAAGGTTCCTCCCCCAGAGGGTGCTGGGCACTGCCCAGGCTCCCCAGGGAATGGGCACGGCCCCGAGGCTGCCAGAGCTCCAGGAGCGTTTGGGCACCGCTGCCAGGGATGCACAGGGGGGATTGTTGGGGATCTGTGCAGGGCCAGGGGTGGGACTGGGTGATCCCTGTGGATCCCTTCCCACTCAGGATATTCTGTGGTTCTCTCATTCCCCGGGCCCTGATGTAATCCAAAGTGCTCATGTTTGGTTGGCAGGGAAGGAAAAATACTTTAAACCTGCTGTGTTCCTAATGTGAGTGATCTTTCCCTGTTATTACAGGGATTTGTTTTCGTTTGTGCCACTGGTGCTGCCCCTAAATCGCTGCTTGTCCCGCTCTGCCGCCCCGTGTGCTGCGTGGTGTCCCCCTGCAGTGACTGGGCACGGGGAAATGAAGTACCTGGGGCTCGGGGTCATCTTTTATAGTGACCCTCAGGGGAAAAAAGATGTGTGGGGTTTTCTGGGAAGAGCCTTTTTCCTCCCCACGGACGAGTGGAGGTCGGGATTCTCCCTCGGGAGCAGTGTGACCACTCTCCTGCAGCCTGTCCTGCAGAGATGTCACTTTCTTCCTCTTTTACCTCTAATCCCTTGTCCTGCCATGTCATTAACTTGTCACACGTGGGATCTGGTAGCATTCCATTGCTGAGGGCACTGCACAGGCAGTGCCTGGCACACCCAGGATCCTGTTCTCGTTCCGGGATTCCCGACTGTCGCCGTTTTGTGCCTGGAACCAAACAGGTCTGTGAGCACCAAGAGTAACAAAACTTGGCTTTTCTGCAGACTCGTGTTCGTTATTCACAAGCTCCTTCCTCCTCCTGCTCCTCTCCTCCCCTTTCTTCCCGTGCCTTTGGCTTTCTCCTCCACTGTGTGCTGGGATCCACGTCTGCCTCAGGTCCCCCTTTGCTGCTGTCCTGATCCTTGTGGGAAGGGAATTACACGGGAGAGTGGCTTTGCTTGTGTTTGGGGAAGTAGAGGATAACGGGGTCACTAGGAAGCGTTTGTATTCCCAAATAAGTCAAGCTGATGGTTGCAGGCTGTTGTTGAGGTTGGATAATTGAGGTTAGGGTTAGGGATTTCCTGTGGGATCAGCTGTAGGAATCTGAGGACAGGCAGCACCTCGCCCTGGCAGGGCCTTTCGTGCTTGGAGTCCTGTTCTTCAGTGGGAGGGAAGGACTTTGCTGGGAAAGCCAGGAGCTGGCTGCAGCAGGCCCCCGTCCCGCAGCACCTGTGGGTGCTTTGGGAGCAGCTCATTCCTTCTGGCTGCTGGAAAGGCAGATTGTGCAGCGTGTGCCACGGCCACGGCAGCGGCTGTTGTCACCGTTTCCTGCTCTCCAGGGTTCCTGTGAGCATGGAAAGCATCAGTGCTTGGTGAGGCACACGAGGGATAAATGCGGTTAAATTTGGGAGAAGCTGTCCTTGTACGGCAGCGTGGCAATGGTGCCACTTCCCTTGGATTAATTATGCAGCAGCAGGGAAGGGACCAGGGGAGTCCTCGGAGCCTGGGCTGCTGGGGAGGAAGAGGAAGAGGCCAGGAAATGCAGGGAAGAGCCCTTCTGGATGTCCTCGTTGCTCGTGGGGCGCTGGTCTCCCTCAGCCATCCTGTGAGGCTGAAGGTGAGACAGAACTGGGCTGTGAGCCTGGATTTTGGGTTAGCTCTGAGCTCCCCATCCCAGGCCTCCAGCTTGGAATGGACATGGAGCTGCTGGAAAGAGTCCAGAGGAGGCCACAAAGATGCTCTAAGAGCTGGAGCCAGGCTGGGAGAGCTGGGGTTGTTCACCTAGAGAGGGATCCAGGGAGACCTCAGAGCCCCTTGCAGGGCCTAAAGGGGCTCCAGGAGAGCTGGAGAGGGACTGGGGACAAGGGCTGGAGGGACAGGACACAGGGAATGGCTTCCCACTGCCAAGGCCAGGTTGGATGGGGCTTGGAGCTTCCTGGGGTAGTGGAAGGTGTTCCTGCCCATGGCAGGGGCTGGGACTGGATGGGCTTTGAGGTCCCTCCCAATATGAGTCTTTCAGCCATTCTATGATTTCTCAATAAATTCTGACAGCAAGAGGGGAATTCTGTATCTCTGCCCCCTTGTCAGAGCTACCATAATTTTTACTTCTGTATCCCAAGCTGTTCCTGCTCCGGGTGTTCTTTGCCATGGGTGTCAGACACCCCGGCCCAGAGCTGGCTCTGGGAGTCCCTGCCTTTGGGCAGGTGGTGCGGCAGCAGCGCATCTCCTGGCTCAGGGGAGGCGGGATGCAACTGCAGGAATGTTGTGGGTTTGTCTTTGACTTCTTCTAAGCTTTCACTGGTGTCTTCAATTTTTCAGGAGGGGATGACTCACTCGTCCATTATGTGGTTTCCCGACGTTCAGCAATTTCCCTTTCACTCAGTGATTATGAGCTCGGATCCCGGTGTGCGGCAGCCGTGCCGTGGGCTGGGGCTGCCTGGAGCGGTGACTCACGGCTGGAACGAGGGCTCAGAGGGATTTGGATTCCTTCCCACCCCTCACTGGGAGACTTTCAGAGTGCACAGACCAGAAGCTGTGGTGCTCCATCTCTGGAAGTGTCCAGGGCCAGGTTGGACGGGGCTTGGAGCACCCTGGGGTAGTGGAAGGTGTCCCTGCCCATGGTAAGGGCTGAGAGTCGATGATCTTTGAGGTCCTTCCCAACCCAAACCGTTTTGGGATTCTGTGAACATCACTGGAAAGCTGGTGTGGGCCCTGGGATAACTGTGTCTCTGCAGAGCAGGAGTGTGGATCCTGGGTCTCTGGGAACTGGAGCAGGGGCCACAGGACTGTCCAGTCCCGTGGATCCCTCTGGTGCACAGCTCTGTCTGTGTCCACACCTGCCCCCAGCACTGCCAGGGTTCGGCAGAGCATTCTTGGGAATGCCCTGCTGAACATTCTTGCAGCATGCTGGGAATCAACACACGGAATCGCGGAATCCTGCAGTGCTTTGAGTTGGGAGGAACCACAAAGCTCCTCTGGTGCCACCCCTTGCCACGGGCAGGGACACCTCCCACTATCCCAGGTGGCTCCAGATCCCATCCTTGGACACTTCCAGGGATGGGGCAACCACAGCTTCTCTGGGCAGGGGCTCACCACCCTCACAGGGAAGAACTTCCTCCCCGTCTCCAATCCACCTCTCTCCTCTCTTAGTTTAAAACCATTCCCCCATGTCCTGTCAGTGTCTGCCCCTGTAAGAAGTCCCTCTCCTGTCAGTTTTGGATGGCCCTGGCTGTGGCTACAGTTTGAAGGAATCGCTTTTGTTCCACACAACAGGGCAGGAATGTGTCAGCAGTCAGATTACTTGGTTTATGGTTATGAAGTAACCCAATCTCCAGTTATTTCAGCTCC
This sequence comes from Machaerirhynchus nigripectus, assembly GCA_013397975.1. NCBI lineage: Eukaryota > Metazoa > Chordata > Aves > Passeriformes > Dicruridae > Machaerirhynchus > Machaerirhynchus nigripectus. The sequence continues at coordinate 27,098 of VZRQ01005463.1, read as the reverse complement.
TTAGAACTTCCCTGCCCACGGGATATTTTGGCTTCTGCTGCTCCTCCAGAGAGGCCCTGACGTGGTATTTTGGAGCTGCCCGTGGGCAGAGCCGCTGTGCCTGGCAGGGTGGTACCAAAACAACCTCTATTATCTTATTTGTTCAGCCCAGGAGAAATATCCACAGTCCTTGGGCCTGAGGAAAGCAAACAAAGATCCCTCCGGAAGGAAATGGGTGAAGTTGGCGCTTTGAGGCCGGAGCACCCAAGCCAGGGTGCCCAGGTCTGCTCTGGGGAGGTCTGGAGCCCCAGGGAGGGTGGAGTCATTCCCAAAAACTCTGCTGGACATGGGGTGGTTGTTCACAGATAGAGTGGATCACGTGTTGGGACAGCATGGGCAGGAGGAGGGGTGGGCACTGCCAGGACAGGCGGATGATTGGGATGGGATGGGATGGGATGGGATGGGATGGGATGGGATGGGATGGTGGCATGTGCCTTGTTTTTTGGGGGTTGTTTCTGATTTGGGGGTGTGTGTTGTTTAAATGGGGTGGGGAGAGTGAAGCACTTGACAAAAAGGAGGGTGACAAAGTTCTGGTGGAGGGGACTGGGTGGAAGCCGGGGATGAAAGGGCTGTGCTGCTGCTGTGGGGAGGGGGGAAGGATGTTTGGAAGCGATGGGCTGACATTAAGTCAGTAAATTGGTGCATGGAGAGGATGAAAAGGGCTGATTGCACTCGCTGATGGGAGAATTGATGGTAGTAAATAAATGCTGAGCGTGTGCCAAGGAGAGGAGCCCATTTGAGGAAGGAATTTTAAGGTTCTAAATGAGTGTAAGTTCATGACTGTACAATAACCTCACTTTGCTGCTTAATTCCTTCCTGTGGCTGCGTTCAGCTGCCCGGAGGCTCCCTGGATCACACAGGGCTTCCTCCTGCATCTTTGTGACCCTGTGTGGCTTTGTTGTCAGGCTGATCCTGAGACACCAGGGGAGTTCCAGAACAGAGGACACAGATTTGGCAGGCACTGGGTACAGCCTATTTCTCTGGGCTCTATTATTTAAATGGTTAGTGAACATTCAGGGTTGGACCTTCCAGCAGAGACACCCGAGGGTGTTGGTACTTCTTTAAAAGTCTCTTGGAGATCAAACAGTCAAAACTCTGCTTGGATTTACATTTTTTCTAGACTGTTTAATCTGAGTTGGGTACAAGGGTTTGGGTTTTTGTGTCGTGCAAGGTGCTCCCTTAGAGGAAAAAAGCCTCTTTGAACTCCTGCTAAAACTTCCGTAGACATTGAAGGTTGGAGCAACCTGGGACTGGCTGGGGGTGGCACTGGATGGGCTTTAAGGTCCCTCCCACCCCAATGGGATTCCATGAAGTGAAACACTTGAGTGCAGTGAATTCCTGTTGAAGTTCTCCAGACCCTGCTGTCCCAGGGGTGATGGGAACACAGGAGCAAGAGCACAGGAATAATTCATTGTGGAGCAGATGCTCAAATGCTCTCCTTCCTCTGCTCTGAGCAAACTCCCTTCAGCTGCCAGGTTCTACATCCCAAAACTGCTGGGGGAATCACTGCTGCAGTTCCCAGGCTCTAAGGGAGGTGGGGACATGGATGAGGTCCATGTTGGTCATGGAATCACAGGTTGATTTGCCTTGGGAGGGACCTCAAAGCCCACCCAGTTCCACCCCTGCCATGGGCAGGGACACCTCCCACTGTCCCAGGCTGCTCCAAGCCCCAGTGTCCAGCCTGGCCTTGGGCACTGCCAGGGATCCAGGGGCAGCCACAGCTGCTCTGGGCACCCTGTGCCAGGGCCTGCCCACCCTCCCAGGGAACAATTCCTGCCCAAGATCCCATCCAGCCCTGCCCTCTGGGTTGCTGCCTTCCAGGGCAAGACTTGGTGCCCTGGCTCTGCACCTCCCAGGGAAGGAGTTTGCTGGGGAAAGTACATCAAAAGGAACAGGAAAACGGGCATGTGCTAAAATCCCAATTCTGTTTGATAAATCCATATCTTTGTTTTATTAGAAAAGGATTTATATGTGAATTTCACATGTGCTTGTGACCAAGTGTGGCACGTTAGACCTGGAGTCTGACAGTTCTCTCTGTAGTAAACAATTTCCAGCTGTACAGTGTCAGCTTGAAGTATAAAAACACTCTGAGTACTTTCCTGACAGCGGGAATGCCTGGATGCTCTCGTAGCTCCATCAGGCTCTGCTGTTTGGGAATTAGAGCTGGAAACCCAGGATTATTACTGTGCCCTTTTAGCCTTGCTCTCTGTGCTGCTGCTCTGCAGCCTTGCGAGATGTCAGGGTTCCCAGGGTTCCCCTTGCTATTCCTTACCCCTCCAGAGGGAATGGAAATCTCTGGATGCATCCCTCGCAGTTTAATGCTTTCATTAAAATTCCTGGAGTTGTCCTTGGCATTTTTTAATTGAAACCCGGAGTTCCAGGGGAGGAACCCTGAGCACGGAAGTTCATCCGAGCCCTTGTTTACACGGATGAAATATGTAAACAGTTCTTTTTCCCCAAATATAGGGCTTTTTTCCTTGGCTGCCCTCCCGGTGTTTATAAAAGCCAGTTATGTAAATGGCAATTGTAATAATTAAGCTGCTGTTTAGTGCTGTCCCCACGGCTGCTGCTGCTGCAGAGCTCGGAGCTGCAGGGCCCAGCGCCGCCCTTAACGAGCTTGGGGTGTTACTGAAGATAATGGGACCTCGCAGAAGGAAATCAGGGGAAATTCAACAAACAAAATCCTCGTTAGAGGGAATCTCTCATGAGAAAGGAAAGGTCTGGAATGAAATGGTGTCACAGGGGAGCTCTGGAGATCGTCCTCTCCAGCCCTGCTCGGGCAGAGCTGCCCAGAGCTGTGGGTCCAGGGCCGTGTCCCGTTGAGTTTTGGGTGTCTCCATGGCTGGAGCCTCCACAGCTTCTCTGGGCAGCTTGTGCCAGCTGGGACCACCAGAAGACACATCTTTGTCATCTGTAATAAAACCACCCCAAACTGCCTTCCGTGGTAGGTGAAAATGGCTTCAAACTGCACTGGGGAGGTTCAGGTTGGATGCTGGGGAGAATTCCTCAATGGAAAATATTGTCCAGCCCTGGCACAGCTGCCCAGGCAGTGGTGGAGTCACATCCCTGGATGGATGTCAGAGCCCTGTGGATGTGGCACCTGGGGACATGGGGACATGGGGACATGGTCAGTGGCGGCCTTGGCAGTGCAGGGGAGCAGTTGGGCTCAGTGCTCGCAGAGGNGCGGCAGGAGGGATGTGGGGCCGGCAGGAGGGGTGTGGGGCCAGGAGGAATGTGGGGCCGGCAGGAAGGGTGTGAGGGCGGCAGGAGGGATGTGGGGCCGGCAGGAGGGGTGTGGGGCCGGCAGGAGCGATGTGGGGCCAGCAGGCAGGAGGGATGTGGGGCAGGCAGCAGGGGTGTGGGGAGGCCGGCCCGTGTTGATGTGCCCAGGTTAATGGCCCATCAAGGACACCCCTTGGGAGGGACAAGGGACTCTTTGTTCTGCGAGGCCGGGCAGATGCAGCCATTGAGTTGATAGTGGGGAGATAAAGACCAGGCCTGGAGCCACCAAACAGCGGGATGGAGACAAAAGGTTCCCGACGACTCGGGCGGGGTGGGAGTGAAGATGATGGTGTTGTTCCTAAGGACGCAGGGAGCCACAGCCCTGGGGAGCAGCAGGCGTCAAGTGTCTCTTGGGGAAGCTGCTGCAGCAAAAATCGGGGCTGGACGTTCTGGAGAGGGAGATTTACTTAAAAAAAGCCAATGTCACACTCATTTGTAGGCTTTTGTTCGCCGAAGGTGTGCTGGAATAGCCTGATAGCAGCATTCCAGGCCCCGTTGGACAGGGCTTGGAGCAGCCTGGGATAGAGGAAGGTGTGGATGAGCTTTAAGGTCCCTTCCCACCCAGAGGATGATTTTGTGCTATGATCTTTAGGCTTAATCTTCCATCATTCCTAGGCAAAGTGGCTGGTGCTGGTCTTTGTTCCTTCATTTGGGTATTCCTGCAGCTGCAGCTCACGGAGATAACAGGGAGAGGAAGGGAGATAACAGGGAGGGAAATAGCCCATCCTGGCTGCTGAAATCTTGGGACCATTCAGTCAGGATCGTCTGTATGTTAAATCACTTGTGCCCCATATTCAAGCTCTTTCTGGTCTTGATGAATGCACCAAATTCCTCGCTGGCTGTGATTTGATTGCTGTTGATGGTGTAGTTGGTTATCAGCACCTGGCAGCTCTTAACCCTTGTTTTATTGCTCTTGCTGCTGCTCTCAGTCAATCTTCCTTGCTGGCATTTGTGCTGGAAATACCCAGGGGTTGTCCTTGGGGTGGCAGGAAATCTGGGCGAGATCCCCTCAACCCTTGACTCCCTCATACTCATCCCTTCAGGTCTCTTGCCCTGGCTGAACCCCTTGGACAGACGTGAGTCGGGGCTCAGGAGGTCCGTGGTCAGGAGGGTGTTAATCTGAATAAACCCATTTTTACAATAACACGGCCTTCCCCTCCTATAATCCAAACTTTGCTACAGCGTTGCCACGCTCTTCCCTGTAACAACAAGCACAGGCTCGGAACAAGATAACCATGGAATATTTTGGGAGGTATCTTTTAGCCTGGCTTCATTTTTCCTTCTGGAGTCGGGTCCAAGGGCAGCATAAACACAGAGACCATCTCGTGTCCCTGCTTGCTACCTTGGGCATAACAGGAGGAGCCAGCACAGAACGGCCCAGCCCAAAGTTCTGAGCTCTTCCTGCAGTGACTGTGGAGAAAACTCTTGCAGGGTAGGAGAAGAACCCCAAATCTCTCCAAATCAACCTTAGGGCATCCAATGTTCTTCCAAGGTCCATGTGATTCCAGGTGCCCCTTATCGCTGCTGGCGTCCCTCAGCAGCTGGCCAGGAGTGGCCTGGGGGAGAGGAGAGCCCTGAGAGGGGGAAAGGTTCCCAGTTCACTCACTGGTTTGGTCACCAGTGCACCGGGCTGCTGGACTCCCCTGGCCACATGGACAACTGTGAGTTAGCATGGAATAACCTTCCCGAGGTTTGGGAAGCAGCAGGATACCAGCCCTGCCTCTGCAGGAGGCTTCATCGTTGTCCAGGTCATCTTGTGAGTGGGAAGCCATTCCCTTGTTCCCGGTCCCTCTCCAGCTCTCCTGGAGCCTCTTGAGGCACTGCAAGGGGCTCTGAGGTCTCTCTTCTCCGGGTGAGCACCCCCAGCTCTCCCAGCCCGTGCAGCACCTTGCACTTGGCCCGGGTGAACTCCATGGCCTTGGCATGGTCACAGCTCTCCAGCCTGGCCAGGTCCCTCGGGATTCCCCATCCCTAGGTCCCGTGTCACCACCTGGCAGTGCCCTGGAAGGGCTGGATCAGCCCCCTCGGGTGCCTGCATGGACGCGGGCACGCAGCAAAACTTAAGGTGTTAGTCTTGGAAAGTAGAAAACGATGTGAGAAGCAGCCAGAAAAGGCCGTTCCATAATCAGGAAGGAGGGAAGGGTTTTTAATTGCCGTGTTTTATAAACACACAGCTCTTCTTCCCCGAACGTGTCTGTCCCGGAGACGAACGTGTCTGTCCCGGAGACGTGGAGCTTGGGGCGTGGGCGGGAGCCGGCCCCTGCTGGGGGAGCTGCCCCGGGTGGGAATGCCAGGGGTTGGGTGAGGGAGCAGCCCTGCCCTGCCCTGCCCTGTGCGGGCAGGGGGCCGTGGGCTGTGCCGGTGCCCAGCCCGCCGTGGCTCCCAGCGCCGGCCCAGCCCCCGGGAAGTGCCGCTGGTGACGGTGGCCTGTCCCGCTGCCTCACTGCTGGTGTTTGCTCCCAGCAGAGTTCTGCCGCATCGACAAGGCCCTGTGCCACGACGAGGACGAGCAGCTCAGCTTCGAGGCCGTGCGCAACATCCACAAACAGATGGACGACGACGCCAACGGCAACGTGGACGTGGAGGAGAGCGATGAGGTCAGTCTGGGGCCGGGCTGGGCCCAGTGCCCTGGCCAGGCCGGTGTTGGGGGCTGCTCTCAGGGTCAGGCTGGTGTGGCCAGGGCCTGGAGTTGGGCTTTGGTGCCTCCTCCTCATCACAGAGGAAGCCACGTGTCACCTTGAGATGATCCAGGAGGTGTCTCAGCCGTGTCATCGGTGCTGGCTGGGGCTTTTCCTCACTGCTGGGGGTTTGTAGCCACTTTGTTGTTGCCCAGAGCAGCTGTGGCTGCCCCATCCCTGGAAGTGTCCAAAGCCAGGTTGGATGGGGCTTGGAGCAGCCTGGGGCAGTGGAAGGTGTCCCTGCCTGTGGCAGGGGTGGAATTATATGAGCTTTAATGTCCCTCCCAACCCAAACCATTCCATGATTTTATGTTTACTACATTCTTCCAGCACCCAGATAAAACAGTTCCAGCCCGTGTGCGCTCACTGTGAAAAAAAGGAGCAGCTTTTTCTTCTGTCAGCCTTGGACATTTTAGCTGATAAAGGATTGAAGAGAAAGGAAGTTGTTCTTTGTTTACACAAGCACTGATGGAAAAAAGAGTCTGCTGGAAAAGGGAAAGCTCCTTGTTTGTAGTGCTGCCTCAGTTGTGGTGGGTGCTCGTTGGAGGTGAGGAATTCTGTCTTCTAAGGAGAACTGGCAGCCAAACAGGAGAGTCAGAGTTTTGGAAGCTGAAAGGAAGCATGTGGGTGCAGGGATCTGCTGCCACTCACAGGTAGTTCTGCAGTCCCAGGTCACAGAATCCCAGACTGGTTTGGGCTGGAAGGGACCTCAAAGCCCATCCAGTGCCACCCCTGCTGTGGGCAGGGACACCTTCCACTGTCCCAGGCTGCTCCAAGCCCCAGTGTCCAGCCTGGCCTTGGGCACTGCCAGGGATCCAGGGGCAGCCACAGCTGCTCTTGCAAATCCAGCCATCACAGTGTCCCTCTGGAGCGGTGACAGTCCCCAGGGACACAGCACAGGCCCCTGATGCCAGGAGGTGCTGGTTTGGGGTGGCTGTTCCCAGCTTGCAGGGCTGTTCCCTCTGCCTCAATCCCACTTGACTGAGTAATGAAAACAATTGAAAAGCTTCCAGTTGCGTTTCCACCACCACATGAGGTGTTTTCCCTGGAGGCAGTTCCTTGCACTGAGTGGCTGGAGCTGCAACTCAGCCTCTCCCAAGGACGGGGCAGCCTCGGGCAGCCGAGTTCAGCCCATGTGTGCTGCTCCTTGGCATTAAATCTGGAATAAGCCTTGTGTCCTTAGGGTTGGGCAGAACTGGTAACTTTATGTCTCTGAGCAAATCTTGCCCTCACTCCCACCGGAGTCATGGGGAGCTCCCGGTACAAAGCACTGCTGGGAATGTGTGCTCAGAGCCTTGGCACAGACACACGGCCGGGCTGGGAGGAATTCAGTGGGGTTTTCTGGGAGGCTCCAGAATCGCTGCCTTGGTGCTGTTACAGCCTCTCCTTAAACCCCTCTGAGCTGGATCCGAGCAGTGCTGAGCCCTGGCAGGGCTGCTCCTGCTCCCAGCTCCTCTCTGCTTTTAGGAGGGCAGCAGGGCTGGAAAGGGGGCTGGAGCACCAGGAGAGGCTGAGGGAGCTGGGAAAGGGGCTCAGCCTGGAGAAAAGGAGGCTCAGGGGGGCCCTTGTGGCTCTGCACAAGTCCCTGACAGGAGGGGGCAGCCGGGGGGGTCGGGCTCTGCTCCCAGGGAACAGGGACAGGAGGAGAGGGAACGGCCTGAATAGAACCAGGGGAAGCTCAGGTTGGACATTGGGGAAAATTCCTCCTGGAAAGGCAGAGCCCAATCCCTTTCCTGCTGCCCACGCTGGGGGATCAGCCCAGGGCATGGGGATTTCAGGTCCCAGCACGTGTGGCTGGGCCTGTGGAGCTTTTTCCCCACCAATCCCCAGCTCCTTCTCCCCAGGGCTGCCCCCAGTCTTTCTCCCCAGCCTGTGTGGTGCTGGGATTGCCCCGAGCCAGAGGCACCTGCATGTGGGTTGTTGCGTTTCCAGCTGGACTCAGTGGTTTTAGAGGTCTTCTCCAACCTCAGTGATTCCTGCCCCTGGGATTCCATACATGCAGTCGCTGCTTTACCCCTGCTAAGCTTTTATTGAAGCTGCTTTAAGTTCACCTTTCAATAAGCTCTGGAGCCACTGAATGAGGCATTCCAGGAATTTCCCTCTCTGAGCTGGCTCCTGCCGGGTTCTCCCTGTCAAGGTTATCACTCTCCCCCAACATGGACCCTGCAGTCAGGTTTAACTCTGGCCTGTGGTGGGACAGCTGCCGGGGGATTATTGGGAAGAATGCAGGAGGCTCAAATTTAAACCTTTTACGGGGTTCATGGAATCCCAGGATGGTTTGGGTTGGAGGGACATTAAACCTCATCCAGTGCCCGCCCTGCCATGGGCAGAGACACCTTCCACTATCCCAGGCTGCTCCAAGCCCCAGTGTCCAACCTGGATTGGAACACTTCCAAGGATGGGCATTTTCCTGGTTGGTTGAGAACTTGGTATTTTCATTTATAGTTTTGGCCCCTGCCCTTTGGGGGTGAGTGATGGGAATATTTTGTTTGGACTGAAACCCCTGCCTGAGCAGAAGGGGACACACAGACAATGGTATTTTTAAAATGAGTTATGGGTGGAGTTTTGTCACACAATTTCACGCTGCCCATAAATCATCCTTGCAGTTTTCCTGTTGGGAAGTGAATTTTCAATGAAGTTTCAGATGACATCAGTGGCCTCGATTAAAATGAAAGAACTGTCCCTCATGGGGAAAATCTTCTAATTAGGGATCTATTCCTGTCTCCACGCTCACACCAAAGGCAGCTCCGGCTGTTTGGGATGTGGGTTCCCGGTGCCAGGGCTCTTGGATGCTGCCAGCCTGGTTTCCTCAGGAAACAAGGTTTGTGTTGCTGCTCGGTCTTTCTCTGGCTCCTCCCAAGCCCTGGTCCCGCTGCCTGGGGTCACTGAGTGGGAAGAGGCCTCGGAGACAGGAGTTTTTTGTGACTCTGATGGAGCTGGTAGCTCAGAAAAGCTGTTGAAGCTGGGGAGCACAGTGAGCTCCCGGCACGTGGCCGGGTCTGGCCCTTGGCTCCGGCACAGCGGGAGCTGGTGCTTGCGAGGGAGGTGGCACAGATCCAGGGATGTGGGAGAGATGGGAAGGTTTGAAAAATCACTTCAGTAGTTGGAGTTTCTGCAGATAAAAGAAACACAAAACAGAGTTCAAGGAGAGTTTGGACAACACTCTCAGGCACAGGGTGGGATTGTCGGGGCTGTGCAGGGCCAGGACCTGGACTTGATGATCCTTTTGGGTCCCTTCCAACTCAGGAGATTCTGTGATTGTATGGGAAAAAACCTTCCAGAAAATCCCATTTTGTGGATCTGCTCATTTCTGAGTGTGCCTTCAGCCAGGAATTTTGTCCCCAGTCCCTCTCCAGCTCTCCTGGAGCCCCTTCAGGCCCTGCAAGGGGCTCTGAGCTCTCTCTGGAGCCTTCTCCTCTCCAGGTGAGCACCCCCAGCTCTCCCAGCCTGGCTCCAGAGGGGCTCCAGCCCTGGAGCAGCTCCGTGGCCTCTCTGGACCCTCTCCCGCAGCTCCAGGTCCTTCTGCTGTTGGAGGCCCCAGAGCACCAACATCAGCATTCCCAGGCTGAGTCTTCCCACTGCGATCCCAGCTCACCCTCATGTTTGGAGCAGAGGTTCTGGTCCTGCTGCTTTTGGCTGGTTTGACCATGGTTTGTCTCTCCCTGATCTTGGTGGGGAGACTCGGGATTGACTCAGTTCCCTTCTGTCCTTGTGGATTCACAGCCTGGCTAAGGCTGGGGTGGTCTGGATGGGATCTTGGAGATGGTCTGTGTGGGACCTTGGAAATGGTCTGGTCCAGCCCCTGCCCAGGGCTCGGAGGTTTGGGTGTCTGCGGGCCTGGGATCAGTGGGATCTTTAACACTTGGAAGTGCTGCTTTTTAGTGGTTTGCAAGTAGGTCAGTACTCTGCACAGTGGTGCTTGTGCCTGGTGTTTGGAGTACCTGGGATAGTGGAAGGTGTCCCTGCCTGTGGCAGGGGGTGGGACTGGGTGGGCTTTGAGGAACCCCAAACCAGTCTGGGGTTCCACGATTTTGTCTTTTCCCCAGAAGGCACTGATGGAAAATCTGCCTTAAGGTCACGTGGGGCTTTGGTGGGCGCAGCCCAGCTCCCCCAGCCCCATCCTGCATCCTCTCCCTGCTCATTTATCGGCACGGCCCCCCCAGCCCAGCTCCGTCCCCTCTGCCGAGTCCTTGGGGTTTGTTGTGGCGATGGTGAGCCCAAGGGAAGTGGAGGGATCACTTTTCCTTTCTGGGCTCCCCGAGCTAAATATACAGAGCAGCAGCTGACCACGCTGCCGGCGGGAGCTGGAGCAGGGCCGGTGACATCGGTGACATTGCCGCGTTCCCGCTCGGTCACGGCGTCACCCACGGGGGGCAACATTGCCTCTCGGCCACGGATTGGCACAGCTGGAGCCCCGAGTCGCAGCCCCTGCTGAAACCACAAGTTTTCCCAGATTCTCCCGCTTTCCGTGTTTCCTGCCGGGCAGGAAGAGCCGTGGCAGCTTCAGGGCAGCAGAGCGGGGAGACCCAGCTGAGGCTGCCGGGACCTCCGATGGCCTCGGCAGCACCTGCGGTGGATTTGCAGGGAGCCTGGAATTTAAAGCTGCCCAGACCTTTGTCCTGCTCTGTCTGGTGTTAGAACACCATCTCCAGATCCAGAGATACTCATTGGGTGTGGATATAATCCTGGTACACGTGGAAGAGCCCGGGGATGAAGCTGCCTGAGTGGGGATCGTGTCCTGAGGGTTGGGAATGGGGAATTATCCTTTGGTTCCATCTGTTGGGCACTGGAATGTGAGTGGTTCTCCGTCTGCTGGGGGATTTCACAGACTGGTTTGGGTTGGTAGGGACCTTGAAGCCCATCCAGTGCCACCCCTGCCATGGCAGGGACACCTTCCACTATCCCAGGCTGCTCCAAACCCCAGTGTCCAGCCTGGCCTTGGGCACTGCCAGGGATCCAGGGGCAGCCACAGCTGCTCTGGGCACCCACTGAGCTATGATACAGATATTTATCTGTATTTTGCAGTGGAACTGCCTCCCCTCCTGCCTGTGGCATTTGTTCCAGCTTGGATTTGAAGGTGCAGATCAAATCAAATAATGATTTTTGGATTCTTACTCCATTGACATAAAGCTGGTTCCCTTGTGCCATTTGGGTGAATTTTTGGTGATACCATAATTCAAAGAAAAGTCTGGAATCCCAACCCCCAGGGTTCTAATTAATTATCCCTTCTCTGTATTAAAATGAATTTAACATATTTACCTACTGAATGTTTCCTGGCTGGTCTTCCCAGGAACAGAAATACTCAGGGGTACAGCAGGGAATATACTTGTATCTATATAAAATATAGGTGTGTATATCCTATATATCTAATATATCCTTTATATTTATATTTTTTTATTTATTCAGATTTTTTAGGACTTTCCCATCAAAATTATTGCTATTCACAATTTTTTTCTAATGCTCCCCATGTCCCTAAAAGATGAACCAAAGCCTAATCCTGCTGTTAATTCCTCTCCTAGTTCTTGAGGGAAGACTTGAATTACCATGACCCCGCAGTCAAGCACAGCACGTTCCATGGAGAAGACAAGCTCATAAGTGTGGAGGATCTCTGGAAGGCCTGGAAAACATCCGAAGGTAAAAAAGGGCAAAAAGCCAAGAAACCCTTTCCCAAGAGTGCCAAAGAGTTTGGATTTCCGCTGCCCTGGGCAGAGTGAGCAGCTCTCAGGAGGAACATGCTGCTTTTCCTGCCTTGTACCAGTCCTTGTACTCTTCCAGCTCCCTTCTTCAGGTGTGGGTTTCCAGGATTTCCTCGGGGTTGGTACTTCCAGACTGTCAGTGCTGCACCTGAGTGTGGCTACCAAAGTATCAATTATGGGTTTGTTCCTCTGCCCTAGAAATGTGTGTTCAAGAGAGCCAAATGCTGGCCATTCCAGGCTCTCCTTCAAACACCCGCTTTCAGATGGAATTTTAATGGGGTGCTAACATCCTAAATATTCAGTAGAGCTGCGTGGGAGCTTTCCTGCAGTTTGTGTTTTCCTGAGGAGAAACCTTCTGAACCTGAAAAGCTCCTTCACACAGGGAAAAGAAGGGAGAATAAAATCCAGGAAGTGTCATAAGTACAGTCCGTGTAGAAATAACTTCAGGCTGTTGCAAAATGCTGTTATTCATCCCAGCACCGAGGGAGGTGGTGGGAGTTCAGCCTCGGGTGAGAAGCTTCCTGAAACCTGGGAATTTTGGAGCAAACTTTGAAGGTTGGAAAGTGCTTCCCCAGAGCTTTCACACAGAACTCCACAGAAATTAATCCAATTTTTTTCAATGCTCCTCATCTCTGAAAGAGTTCTATCAATGTCCATTCCTTGAAATACTGGGTTTTAGGCTTCTAATCAGTTCGTCAGCCATAGAAATTTCAATTTCTCGTTTGTGTCCTGCTTGTATTTGACTTTTGTGTCTTAGCCCTTAAATTGCTCTGGGTGGGATGTGCTCCGAGTTTCCAGAGCTCTGTGGATCCAGCTGTAGGGAGTGCAGCAATCCCTCCCATTCCCAGGGGAACTCAGTGGACACTGAGGTGCAGCATTTGCAGGGTGGATTGAAAACACAATGGCCTGTGCATTGGAAGAGAAGGCTCCAGGGAGAACTCAGAGCCCCTTGCAGGGCCTAAAGGGGCTCCAGGAGAGCTGGAGAGGGACTGGGGACAAGGCATGGAGGGACAGGACCCAGGGAATGGCTTCCCAGTGCCAGAGGGCAGGGCTGGATGGGATCGTGGGCAGGAATTGTTCCCTGGGAGGGTGGGGAGGCCCTGGCACAGGGTGCCCAGAGCAGCTGTGGCTGCCCCTGGATCCCTGGCAGTGCCCAAGGCCAGGCTGGACACTGGGGCTGGGAGCAGCCTGGGACAGTGGGAGGTGTCCCTGCCATGGCAGGGGGGGCACTGGATAGGCTTTAAGGTCCCTCCCAGTCCAAAGCAGTCTGTGATAAGTCTGTGTGATGATTCCAGAGCTGGGTATCCCAGACCAGATTCTCTCCCCCACAGGGTTAGACAGGGATGTGTTGAAAATTCTTGTCCAAGTCACTTAGGAGTGGCACAATTGCCCAGGACAGGGATTGAATCACATCCTGGGGGGATTTCACAGCCTTGTGGATGTGACACTTGGGGACATGGTCAGTGGTGGCCCTGACAGTGCTGGGGATGGTTGGACTCGGTGGGCTCAGAGGGCCTTTCCAGCCTCAAGGATCCTGTGATTCCATGACTCTAACGAGTCCCTGTGTCTCCCATGTCCAAGGAACGCCTCGTGTAAGAAATATTTATCCCATTATAGGGCTGTTTACAGATGGCTTTGCCTGGCATGTATCTTAATGTCAGCTGGGAAAGGGAAAGCAGAAATCATTAAGGGATGGAGGAGAACATCCCTTGATACTCTCCAGGCCCCTTAATTACTGAGCTGCCTTGGCTCTGGCCCTGCCGCTGGCACTCACGGGCCCTGCACGTCTCTGGCAGAGCTGCCGTGGCACACTGGGTGTCCCGGTGCTGGGTTTAGTTCCTGCTCTTGTTTTCCCTTTCATCATCTTGTAGATCTGCCTGATAGAATAAGTTACTTGTTTCTGAACGGTGGTCTGATGTCATGGAATCACAGAGAGTTTGGGATGGGAGGGACCTTAAAGCCCATCTGGCCACACCCCCTGCCCGACAGGGAACCTTCCACTGTTCCAGGCTGCTCCAAGCCCCCTCCAACCTGGCCTGGAACACTTCCAGGGATATTTGAAGCCTAATTTTGGAGGTTGAACTGAAGTTCTGAAACTGGAATCAGGCTGGTAGGAAAGGTCTGCTCCTTCCTGTGGGTGTGAAAAGCAGCTGTGAAGGGCACTGACATCCCACAGGGAGGGAGGGGGTGGCTGGGCTCGCTGCATTTATTATCAAGCCATTGCTTTTCCTCCCTTCCATTGCTGCTCTTCCTGGTCACATGTGCAACGTAACCCGTCTCTGAGCTCCCTCATCTCCACCAGATCCTTCATCTCTCTCATCTCCCTCATCTCATTTCTCTGAGCTCCATCTCACTCATCTCTCTCAGCTCCCTCAGCTCTGTGAACTCCCTCATCTTTCTCAGCTTCATCAACTCAATCAGCTCTCTGAGCTCCCTCATCTCCCCCAGATCCCTCATTTCTCTCAGCTCCCTCATCTCCCTCATCCCTCAGCTCCCTGTGGGAGGCGTTGGGCTCCCTGGAGCTGGGCAAGATGTTTCTCATCCTCGTGGGCCCAGTCGGTGTTGGCACTGCAGCAGAGCCGTGCCCGCGGAGCGATGCCGCCCTCGCAGCCAGGGAAAAGGGGCCTTCTCCTCTCCCAGCTGCTGCCCGGGGAGCCAGGGTCTGGGGCTGGGGGCACAGGGCTGTCAGGAAGGGGTTGGCACTGATGGGTAGCTCCCAGGGCAGCTCCAGGGCCTGCTGGAGCTGAGCGGGGACAGAGGATGATGAATTAAAGTGTAACAGAGCCCCTTCTGTCCAGTAAAAACATCTGCTGTGTCCCAGGCCAGGTTGGACACTGGGGCTTGGAGCAGCCTGGGACAGTGGGAGGTGTCCCTGCCATGGCAGGGGTGGCACTGGATGAGCTTTGAGGTCCCTTCCCAACCCAAACCTGTGACTCCCTGATATTTGATGACGATTCCAGTGGCTCAGTAGCCCTAATGAGCTGTTTGTGCTCTCCTCAGTGTACAACTGGACAGTCGACGAGGTGGTTCAGTGGCTCATTTCTTACGTGGAGCTGCCCCAGTATGAGGAGACCTTCCGGAAGCTGCAGCTGAGCGGCCACGCCATGCCCAGGTCAGTGCTGTGCCCTGGTCAGTGCCGTGCCCGAGTCAGTGCTGTGCCATGCCCAGGTCAGTGCTGTGCCCAGGTCAGTGCTGTGCCCTGCCCAGTGCCGTGCCCGGGTCAGTGCTGTGCCATGCCCAGGTCAGTGCTGTGCCCAGGTCAGTGCTGTGCCCTGGTCAGTGCCGTGCCCGGGTCAGTGCTGTGCCATGCCCAGGTCAGTGC
>VZRQ01005462.1:558914-619339 GCA_013397975.1 Machaerirhynchus nigripectus | reverse complement strand
GAAAGGGAAAGGGAAAGGGAAAGGGAAAGGGAAAGGGAAAGGGAAAGGGAAAGGGAAAGGGAAGTCTCCCACAGGGGCAGCAGGGAGAGCTGCTCAAAGTCCTGATGGAAGGCAGGTAGGAAGGAGGAGTAATGTACTGTGCCCAGTTTGTGGAGGATTTCAGCTGGGCTGGATTTTTTCTCATACCAAACAGGGTGTCAGAGAAGGTGTAGCTCCAGCTCCAGGTCAGACTCAGCCCCAAGCATCACCTCAGCTTTCCCAGGGATCCCTACACTCCTGCTGGGCAGTGCAGGCTGGAGGCTGAGTCCAGTCAGAGCCTTCTGGGAAATGAAGCACCTGAAACCAAAAGTGAATTATGAAAGGGGGGTAAAGGGGGTAGTGGACATTAATGCAGGGCAGCTAGCTGGGCTCTCAAAATAGGAATATCTGACTATTTGTACGTCAGCCCCAAATCTTCTTCTGACTAAACATTCCACTAAAAGTTGACATCAGGAAGCAGTTACTTTCCAGTGACATAAGGATTCAGTAACTCACATTATCGGAGCATTATGAGTGGAGGAGCCTCTCAGGCATCTTTGCCAGGTTTATTCTCATCCAGCGTAACTGGAAAGGTCTCCTGTACAAAGACAGAGAGACAACTTGGTTGGTCCATGACCTTCCACCCATCAGTCTTCTACTGTTGTTTTCCTAATGTTCTGGCCAAGATTATATAAAAGATTAACCCTTTCTGTGTCTCCATTTCCAGGAGCCATCCACGGGCCATGGGGAGGTTCTGCTATCTATTAGCTACCTGCCAGCAGCTAATCGCCTGCTGGTGGTTATTATTAAGGCCAAAAACCTCCATTCCAAGCAGCTGAAAGATCTACTTGGCAGTGGTGAGTGTAATAGCAAGGAAACAGAGACTTTTGTTTCTGCTGTTATGTAAATCTATAAAGAAAGTGGGAAGGGTGATTTTTGGCAAGAAAAAAAAAATAGATGTCTGGATTAGAAAGCCAAAGAGATTGGAATCATTTCTAAAAAGTGGAAACCAAATACCCCCGTAATCAATATTTCTTGTGTGCTCTCTCTCAGTTTGATGTCACCAATGTAAATTCTCTTGCCTTTTTGGGTGCAGATTCAAACATCACAATTTAAAAAAATTAAGGTATTAGAGAGTGTCCAAAGGAGGGCTATAAGGATGGTGAAGGGTCTGGAGGGAAGCCTTATGAGGAGTGGCTGGAGTAGCTCTCTTCAGCCTGGAGAACAGACTGAGGGGAAAGCTCATGGTGGTCTTCAGCATCCTCACAAGGGGAAGTGGAGGGGCAGGCACTGATCTCTTCTCTCTCATGACCAGGGACAAGACTCAAGGACACAGCATGAAGCTGAGCCAGGGGAGGTTTAGGTTGGTGTCTTGGGGTGACTTTATGCTGTGTATCCCCTATCACCATTCTATGCCCAGACATGATTCCTGTGCCTTTGAATGCCTTTAAAACTGAGTGCAGGAGACAGAGAAAAAAAACTGAGCAAAAATTTCAAACAGTCTGTACTTCAAGGACACAGATTAGCTTCTTGCTTCTGAGGAGCAGAGGCAGCTCTTGCTTTTCAGCCAGTTTTGTTTTTCGGTTCTGCTTCTTCGGAGAGAGACGGAGAGTGGTTTTTTTCCGGGACTTTGTTTTTTTTTTTTTCTTCTGGATATTAGGAAAAGGATTCTTCCCCCAGAGAGTGGTTGGGCACTGGAACAGGCTCCCCAGGGAAATGGTCACAGCACCAGCCTGACAGAGTTCAAGAAGTGTTTGGACAGCACTCTTGGGCAAATGGTGTGATTTTTGGGGTGTCCTGTGCAGCTCCAGGAGTTGGGCTCAGTGATACTGATGGGCTTCCAACTCAGCATATTCTAGTCTAGTCTGTGTGTTGCATGCTCATTAATATGGTGTCTCTCCACTCCCTGTACAGATGTTTCTGTCAAAGTGACACTGAGGCATCAGTCACTGAAGCTGAAGAAGAAGCAGACCAAACGTGCAAAACACAAGATCAACCCTGTGTGGAACGAGATGATCATGTTCGAGGTGCCTCATGAGCTCCTGCGTGCCTCCAGTGTGGAGCTGGAAATGCTGAGCCAGGATGGAGCTGGCCAGAGCCATGTGCTCGGCAAGTGCAGTCTGGGCTTACATGTCACAGGCACAGAGAGGAACCACTGGGAAGAAATGCTGAGGAACCCCAGGAAACAGATAGCCATGTGGCACCAGCTCCACATGTAGGCTCATCATGATTACTGACAAGATTTCCACCAGGCCTCAGATTCTGGGGGAATACGCTGGATTTCACCTTCCACCTTCACCTCCACAAAGTTGCTCAGCACGGCACTCTTACTACACCACCCTTCTCTGATTTTCCTGCCCCTTCTAGGCCAGAGAACTGTCTGGAAAATGTATTTAAAGGACAATCTCTCACCTAATCAAGTGGTTGTCTCAAACAAGGGGTTGGCTGCCTGGATGGTTTGAATTAATTTTATTTCCCTGCCCATTGTCACTTCTGAGAGGTCCCTGTTTCTGCAGAGGAGCAGAGGGGAGCAAAGAAGAGCAAAGTTACCACGGAAATGTAAGCCCTTCATCGACATCTAGCACTGTCACCCAAGTCCCTTGATGAGTGCTGGCTCCATAACCACAAACACACAATTGTTTTACCAATCCCTGCTTTTCATAATGCTCTACAAGACTGAGAAATGAAGATCACAGTGCTGTCATGGCAGGCACAAAGAATCAGTATGAAAGAGAGAGGGAAGCCAAAGCACAGCAAGTGTTTACCCAGAAAAAGATACAGAACTAAGGGAGAGAGCAGAGGAAGAAGAAAGGGCGAGACAGTCAACACCCTCATTCTGTGCAGCCTTTGAAGCAAACACTGCCAAGCAAGAAGTCAAATACCTTCTCTTACTTTTGTTTCCTGGAGAGTTTGATACCTTGTATTTAAGATTAATGAAAACTGTTGAAAATATGGATGTTTCAGGACCCTTTAGCAGAATCTAAATGTATTCTTTATCTTTCTGTGGTGTCATCCAGGAAGACCCTAAATATGGACAAAAAGTTATTGTTGATGTTACCTCCAAAAACTTGGACCAAATCTTTCTCTTTACTTCCATCTTTTCTGTTTGGGTTTTTCCCAAGTTTCAAATATATTAATTATATTCCAGGCAACGTCTAAAATTAGGCAAAACAAGTGGTATCACTCCATACCTTAGCAGCTGATAGATGGTTTTGGTTTGACAGTTAACTATTGAACTCAAATACTCATACCAGCATTACTCAAAGACAACCCTTACTAACTGCCATGTATTTCATCACTTCCAGACAGAAGGAATTCACCAACCAGACAGACTCTCCGGGGCTTGTTTTTCATGTGCACTTTCAAGATTTGATGTGTTACTTAAATGTTACTCTTGACTGTCCTTTTTTTTTTGTGCCTAGATGGACTGAAAGTCTGGCATTGGCAGTGGTGATGTCATGACCCCATAAGCACACTGCTTGTCCTACTACATTTTTTCAAGTAGTAGACACAACTTTAAGGGACTTCCATGGGGACAAGGCATCCAAAAATCTGAAAACAGAAGCATGTAATTTGTAGCCCTGAAAATCTCAGAGGACTTCATATTTGCAGGGTCAGATCGCCCCTTGTTTAAATAGAAATATTAAGCTAAGCTCTACCTAGTATCCATCCCACTTTGATGATGAAGTCAAATAAGCCTAGCAGCTTGTCAAGAGAAGTCTGCCATCCTGTTGGCAAAGGGAAAACACCAGAACCAGTGCCCGAAAACTGGCTGAAGCACCGGGTACAATGGGTTATGAACAGGGAAATGAAGTCCCACTGGAAGTCAGTAACTAGTGGTGACTGGGAATGGTTGTGAGACTGACACCCATTTAACACCTTCATAAATGACCTAGACAGTGGGGCAGAGCACAGCCTCGGCAGGTTTGTAGATGGTGCAAAACTGGGAGTAGTGACTGACTCACAAGGCAGCTGTGCTGACATTCAGACAGATGCTGAGAGGCTGGAGAAGTGGGCTAACAGGAACCTCCTGAAATTCAACAAGGAGAAGTGGAAAATCCTGCACCTGAGGAAGAACAACCCCCTGCAGCACTGCAGGGTTGAGGGCTGACCATCTGAGCTTTCCAGAAAAGGACCTGGGTGTTCTGGTAGACACCAAGTTGAACATGAGCCAGTAGTAGAAGGACAAGAGTGCCTTGTGCTGCATTAGGACAAGCAATGGCAGCAGGTCAAAGGGGGGTGATCCTTCCTTTCAACTCAGCACTGGTGAGGGCACTTCTGGAGTGCTGTGTCTGTTGGTGGGCTCCTCAGTGCAAGAAAGATACGGAGTTTCTGGAAAGAGTGCAGCAAATGGCCATGGAAACGTTTAAGGGACTGGAGCATCTTCTGTAAGAGGAGAGGCTGAGAGAGCTGGAACTGTTTAGATCAATGTGTACAGATACCTGACATGGGAGAGGGCAAAAGAAGATGGAGAGAGCCTCTTGTAACTCGTGTCCAGTGACAGGACAAGAGTCAAGGGCACAAGTAGCAATGTAGGAAATTCCATTTGAACACATGAAAAATACCAAGAAAAAAACCCCTTTTTTTACTGTGAGGATAATCAAACAGTGGAACAAGTTGGCAGGAGAGCATGTTGGGGGTCCCCATGCTTGGAGACAGTGAAAATTTGATATGATACTGCGTGAACAACCTGCTCTAGATTATCCCACTTTGAGCAGGGGCGAGTTTGGACAATATGATCTCCAGAGGCCCTTTTTTCTCCTCAGCAACGCTAACATTCTGTGAAGATATTGAGGAGGTTGATGCACACTAAAACCTGTTCTCTTTACACTACTATTTCCTTTTTGGGTGGTGTAGCCAGGAGTTCCGGGATTATTTTGAAGAGAGCAATAAAATCAGTTTTAAGTAACCAGATATACAGAAAAGCTAAGTATACCCATGAATCTTACACTCAATATTTTAATCTCTGATATTAATCCACTGGCTAGAGGGCAAGTAAACAAAAATGAAAACTGGTTTCTTGTTTTGCTCTCTGGGGTTTTTTTTTGCTAACAGAAAGCTGTAGGACACTGTGAGTAAATGGGACACAGGGGTCTAGCTGATAATGAATTCTTAAAGCTTACTGTGATCCTGATTCGCCTGCAGATATACCTATAGGTTTGGAATAATTATTTCCATGTAAGTGCAGAATTTATTGGAATGTTGGCCTAGTCCACCTATAAGTTCTAGGAAGCACTGTGATTTTTTGAGGGATAATGATGAGAAGGATAACTTCACAGTATGATGCTATTTGGCTGGCACTGGAAAGCCTGAAGGGCCAAATATTTGCCTTGCTGCCAACTCCTCTAGTTCTGCATCCTGCTTGTTTCACTGAGCCTTTTATAATATCTTGGTGACTGATTGTAAACAGCACTATCTGCCTGGGCCCTGGTGATTCTGGCACAACCTGTAATAGATATCCGTCCTACGGCATTTGAAAGCGTGGATCCTCAGAATCTGACTTAGCTATGGCAAAACAACGTCCTCTTGTACAGCAGAAAAATACACGCAACTTAACCACAAATCTGTCTTAGGAGCAAGAGCACTTGTGGTGCCATCAGTGTTAATGAATGGCATTGTTTCCTCCTTTGTTGCAGCGGGATTTAATGGGGAAGGGAGAAAGAGTGAAAATGCATACATCTTTCCTGGCTGGATTATTCTCGTTGTCTGGCATTTTATCCTGGAAAGAATGCTCCTCGCCATCAGCACAGCCTGAACAAAGGCTGCCAGGTGTCCCTGGGATGAGGCAGCCGCTCGCCGGGGCTGACAGCGGGCACGTAAAGGAGACAAGGAATGCTGTGTACGTGTGGTACCCGAGGGGCAGGGACGCCCAGCCCGGCCTTTTGAACTCTGCTAACAGGAGCTGTGTGTCATCGCATTCCAGCGTCTGCCCAGGCCCTGCCCTGATCCCTGCCAACAGCCTGTGCAGCAATACCTGTGTGTCCCTGAGCCTCAGCACCCCAAGGGCCGAGGTGCTAAACTGGCCCAGCAGACAAATGGCTGGGAATGGTTGTGGTAGGTGACAACGTCATGACGATAAATCCGAAGTATTTGGAAATGCTATTGTATCAACCGGCTTCAGCAACTGCTGCAGCAACTCGAGCTCTCAAAGTGTCACTGAAATGCAGTAAGGGTGGAGCCAGACCCATGGTTTTCAGCTCCTGAGGCTGAAAATGCAGGAGCATTAGCAAGCACCACTTTGTACTAAATTAAAGGATGCTGCTTATAAACTGCATCATAAGAGAAGAAGCAAAAAAACCCCAGTTATGGCAATTAATGTTCCTAAGCTATATGTGTGACCAAAAGCAGGCACAAGAGTCCTCAGGGGCTAGTCAGTGGTTGGACTGATTATTTTGCCTGCTATAACCATTAACATGAAGAAGCTGGAAGCTAAAATACTGTAGGGAGGAAGGAAGGAGGGGGAAAAAAAAAAAGACGGTGTGGGGAAGCCTACCTGATCAGAATGAATGTTCCTTTTCAAAATGGCCAGAGTTGTGAGTTTAAAGACAGGGATTCACAGTCCCTCATCCAGTGACAAAACCCAAACAACCTGATTACTGTAAAATAGCCTGAGAAATGCAGCTCCTGCATTGTACCCAGCTTTGCCTGGGAAAGGTGGTCTCCTGATGTGGCCGCTGCTCAGAGCAGGGGACTGAGAGGCCAGAGGAAATGACCTGTGACTACATCAAGGAGTTCCTCTGTTAAAAGATGGACTGTAGCCATATGTTGTTTTGCCTCAACCTGCCCTCAAAGCTAGATCTTCCTCCCCAAAAATTATCTAGCTTGATTTTAAGCAATTTATCCTAGAGCAGAAGGATTAATAAACACAAATCATCAATAGTCACTAAAATATCTGGGATGTTTCAGACTCATTACTACCCTCAGCACCCTTCCCCAGTTGTAAGGGGAGTGATTACAGCTGGTACCCTGTAAGGGTAACATTTTTTCAGTGCAGAGTTTTCCCCTAAGTTGTTGTCCCAAATATCCTTGCATGGTGATAAGAAACATGCTTACTTTGCAAAGACGTAAGGTAATAAATACACCAGAAGAGGTAATACATCAGAAAGTAATGGAAAATTCCCTTCAACAGGACTGGGAAAATTTTCAGGCTCAACTATTCTCCCAGGTACTGATGGGCTTTCAACACCTTGAACAGCTGTACCTTGCATTTTGCTAGCATCTGTCATCAGTATTATCTGCCAGTAGTGTTCAAAACCACTCTTTTTTTTTTTTTTTTTTTTTTTTCCAAAATGAAGTAGGTTGTAGTTTGGGCTCTAGAAATACAGCCCAAGGTTTGCCCAAATTTTCCTGGTATCTAAGATGAGTTGATGACAATGATGTTTAATAAGAGCTGGAAGCTAAATTGCCTTGGACCGTGCTTCTTGCACTCTTTTAAAGGTCAGTTTGATGTCTGATTGAATTGAAGGACAGAGCTTTGTCAACATTTTTATGTGTTTCAGAATTTAACTAGGTATTAAATGTGTTTGGTTCATTTGTTGAAAGATAAGCATGATGAGTAAATAGTAACACTCGACGCTTCATATTATTTCTTCTGTTTTCAATATGCACAAGAATAGTAGCAATGTGAAATAGTAATTTATGGCCTCCAGCATGAGGGGGCTTTTCTGCTTACTTGGTCCTTTAGTGTCCCAATGTGTTTATTGTACACAGCCAGAAACTGTTTGTCAAGACTCTATATTGTTCTCACAACCCAAAGCACAAAACCAGAGCGTGATGCTCAGCCATTGTGTCTAATATTACAGCACAACATGTAAAACACTGCAAGTAAATAATTCCAAGCTGTACCAACACTGTGTCTGCATTGTTTACTCTACAGTAAGTCCCCACTGCTTGCAGCTCATGTCGGGGGCACAGAGTGCTGAGATGAGTCAACAGAAGATGCTCTGAAGGGTCTCATCGAGGGATGGATGTACCATGAGAAGGGGAGCAGTCAGCAATAGGGTCCTATCCTGGGCAAGCACAGGAAATCTATTGGCTTTTTCATCAAGGTGACAGCTAAACAAAGCTCTAAAGGTTTTCCAGCAGCTTCAAGGAGATTAGAGAATGGGATCTGGGAACCAGGTTCTTTCCAGATACTGGCTCCATCTCTGAAACAAGACTAAGGAGTGAATTCAGATTTTTTTTTAATGTTGTTTTTTGCCAATCTCAGTACTTTCAAGTTGGTGCTGATGATACTCTGTAAACCATGCATTCATAAGGAGGAAAACAAACTTGGCTGACCTAATACCATCACCAGAATTAGCTGGTTCCTAACAAGACACACAGATCAAAACCTGCACATAAAAGTAAAAGAAAACAGATTTTTGGAGCAGGAGCGGGAAGTATTTACCACACTGACAGTTTGGGGGCACTCTCACCCATCATAGTCAATGTTAAAGCACGAGGAGAAAAAACAAAGCCAGTCTGCAGAGCCCCAGGCTGTTGATGGCTTCGCAAAGAGGGGTGCTTGTCAGCTGCACATCGAGGCTGATGACACTGAAGAATTTGCTGTAGAGATGAAGGAAAAAGCTGTATTTTTGTTACACAGTGAGTTGAACATGGGTGGTGAATCTGCCAGGGACAATCCTTCCTGCCTGGGGGATTCATGCAGGGTTACCCAGTAATTACCAGCTCAGTGTATTGAAAAGCAGCAATAGCTGCCACAGAACCATTCTTCTCTTAACCCTGCTGTTCATTGACACTTCAGATTTATTAGAAGCTTTTTTTCCCCCCTACGGTATTTAAAAATTAAACTGGGACTGTCGTGTAATCCTCTGCCTGCCAAGAGAGAGGAGCACCTAATCCAGCAGCTATGTCACTGCCATTGCCAGTGCAGTCCTGAAGATCTGCAGCTGGTTCCTCCACTTCCCTTAGTGATCACTGAATGTGGAACGAACCCAGCGAGGACAGGGCTCCAAGGGGCCTCTGAGAAAACAGGTGACACCTAAAACCAGCACACTACCCAGTTCTCCAAATAGCTCTCCTGAACGCCACAAAGTGCAGTGGTGGCCTGGAGTGCAGCTCTGCAACCCCTGACCCTCTGTTGCACGTAGCTCCACACCCCAGACCTGGCACCTCTGCGAGGTTCTCCCACCCCTGTGTGCCTCCAGAGGAACCACCAGTGTCCCCAGAAATAGGGTGTCTGGCAGCCATGCAGACAGCACACTTGTTTTTCTCCTTGATCAAAACAACTTCAAACAGGGGACTTCAGAGAGTCAAAAAGTCTAGCTAGCACATATGCTGTGCTGTGGGAGCCTTTGATTATCCTGCAGATATTTTTAGAGCCCTGTGTAAATGAGCTGCGGCTCCATCCGTGTGGCGTATGGCAACAGCTCTGCCAGAAACAGCCTCTGGTCCCCTGTGCCCGCTGCTCTGTGCCACCGCAGAGCTGCACCTGGCACTGCCCAGACACCTGCCTCTGCCCTCTTAAACATCTTGGGGGGCACCTGTTTAAACCCACCCATGTGCTCAGCTGCCTGTGCTTTTCCTTCTGCCTCAGGAGAGTCAGATAGGGAAGACAGGCCCCGGGAAGAGCTGCAAACCCCCTCTGGTTATGCCTGCAAGCTCTTGGCATCATAGGCTCCACACCTCCTGCTTCCCGGAAGAAACATGTTCGGTTTTTTTGCTAAATGAAGTTTCTAGCACCAGCTGCTAACAACAGCCATCTCCATGGAGCATATCCAGGACACCAGCAGAGCTGGGGAAGTGCGTGTCAGGCTTTAATGCTATGACAACCATCGCAGAGGAATTTTTCAATTTCCTTTTCACTCATGCTGACATGAGACTCAGTGGTCCCAAAAATGAAGGGCACCTTTAGCCCTAGATCAGATGAATTTGTGCAAGCTTCCCTTACTGACAAAAGCTCATATCTTGCAATTTGCTTGAAGGGATCTTGCTTTTAAGTCCTTGGCTTGAAGTTACCAGCAAGGAGGCCGATCACTTCCAAGGGTGACTAACAAGAGTCCACAGCACAAAACTGCCTGTAGGCAATGAATTACAATGCAGCAATGCATTTCACAAGCAGCTCTGACTCTTTACACATGGTTGAGCTGCTGAAAGTGAAGCATTGTCCTGCTTTCATGCTGTCAATTGACCAACAAAGGCAAAAACCCCAGAGATGAGGTTTTCACTGCTGACTGACAGGTGCCCAGGAAACCCAACTAACTCTAAGCCCTGACAACCACCAGGATCTTCTGGGCTTGCCTACTGCTCAAAAATAAGCAATTCAAAATCACTACAGTGAAAGCTGCCAGAAAATTACAAACTGTGTGTAATATGTGGACTGCTCGATGAAGTGGACTTCGAGGAAGTCAGTAAAACAGCCTTTCCTATCGGACCTGTTGGGTGACTAATCTGGCGCTATTTGCACTTCTCAGCCTAGAAACTGCCATTCACTTCTAGCCCCTGTGGCTACTCTCCGTTAAAATTTGGAGGCATTCACTCTGAACCCAGAATTTCTGCACAGGTTTTCACCTGTGGGGATTAATGGGTCTACATGCACACCTCCCCCGGGCCCAGAGCCCTCCAAGCCCAGACCTCACTCAAAGCCAGAATTTCCACCCAAATTTCCCTTCCTTTGCAAGGACTGGCAAGTGGTGTGGCACTGGCGGCCTGCAACCTGAACAGCCTCCAGAGCAACACAGCTGGGCATCTGGTTACAGCCCAAAATTATAAGCACCCACATAACTGTGACGTCCCAATAGGGAGCAAACCCCTTTTCACACCCTAAGTACCCATTTCATTAAACCCTTGTTAGAGGGGTAAACTGCTCACCCACTGCATCTCACACTTGCTTATCCACTGGTATCCATTCCCAGGACCAACTGGAAAACCGGGACTCCTTCAGACCTGATTAAAGAGCCAGTCCTGTTGATGCTTCCATCCCTCCATACTGAAGCTCAGCAATACTATCAGTATCAACACTCACATTACGCTGTGCCACACCCAGGATCCACACCGTCAGCTGCATAGCTTGCTCCTGCATTTTCTGCTTCCCTCCACTGCCACATGGACACATTTACAGCTGAGCGAGCAACCATTTCTGCTGGGAGAGCTTTGTTTTCTGCCTATGTTTCTGTCTAGCTATAGCTGCCACCCAGGGATGGACTAAACCTTTGCAAGATTGTCCCTGCTTGCACTGCCATGCAAACCTGAGCCGCAGTGAAAGAAGGAGCATCCCCCAGTTTCGTGGTTTCCCCACAAAAGTGGTGCCTTTGGTGTGAGGTGTATCCCCAGCAGCAGCCAGACTCAGCCAATGGAGGCAATGGTTTCAGCTGTTTGGCCAGCAAACACAACCCACAGCCCAGGGCTAATCCATGAACACGTACTTATTTCAGAGGCTGGCTCTCTTGTCCACAATGATTTAGCAGATGTAAGACTCTCCATGTACAAAATTACTCTTATTACACTGAACTGTTGTAAAAGTTGCACCTTTAGTCAATCAACTGCAAGCCCAGTGTCAAAGAAGAATCCAAAGTTAAGCCAGCCCTCTCTTTGAAGGACAGAAAAAGCCAGTGTCACCCTGGATTTGGAGCATTTAGAGCTCAGGAAAAGTCTCTCCATCCTTCAAACAAAACCAGGCACATATGTGAAGTTTTGTCAATGCACATTACAAGCCCAGCCCACCACACCAAAGCAAACTATAATGTCACTGTACCTGACTAGAAAGGGAGCACAGAGCCTCAAGGGCAGCCACTCTGCATCCCTACCCAAAAATAGCATGCGCTGACATAGCTGCGCCAGTGCTGACCCAGAGCAGCCCTGGGCTGCTGGGAGGTGCCAGCTCCTGGTCTGCCTGCTGCAGCCTTGGCACAGCACCGGGATAACCCAGCCCACAGGGAAACGATGCAGCTCCATCACAGGACATGCTGGACCTGCTCACCAAGGTGAGGACGTCGCCCTGGATTTGGAGCATTTACTGGATTGATCAGCACTGGATCTGCTCCTTACAGTCCTGGGCTGGGGGAAAGGGGAGTGCATCAGCTTAGATGTCCTTGGTCTGGCAAAATGACATTAACCTCCAAGAACAATTTAAAGAATTAGCAACCCATCTTGATAAATTTAAATGGTTTTTTTTATTAACAATCATTTTACATTACAAGGATAATATGACAAAAGGAAAGTTCTCGTGTACATACTATGATATATCAACATAGCTCTATTCGTATCCAGTGTCCTAGGTCCTTTCACACAGGTACTATAAAGCATAGTCTGTAAAGTAATAACATTTTAATGTCTCCAAAAGAGTGATATTAACATATTAATACATATGTAGTGATAGACGTCTAGATATTTTTCTCTCATTTCATATGTGTGTGTGGTGGGTGAGTGTGTGGGTGAGAGATCGCTTGAAACAGTTCAGCTGGGCTGTGCTTGGATGTGGACACGGAGAGGTTTGAGACAAAACCTCGTTTTCTGGAAGTAGAAATGCATTTTTGCTAACTGTCGGGTGAGTCTATGAGGATGCCATGACTGGCAGAAAACTCCGTAGCCCTCCTGTAGCATTTGGGACATTACAGCATATGAGACATGGTTCCCCCGTGTAGCCCAGCGAGCTTATTCGACATGAGGTGCAGTGCAAGGGAGCCCCTCGCCAGGCGGCAGCACCACCAGCAGGGCGGGTGGGAGGCGAGGCCGCGGGCTGGGCTTACGCGAGTGTCAGTGGCATTGGGAGGAGGGGGCTGGGAGTGAGAAAACTGTCTCTGAGGTTTGTGAGGAACAGGTGCCGAGAGCTCCCCGCCGGTGCTGCGCGGCTGAGGGGCTGCGGCAGAGCGGGGAGCCGCCGCCGGGCAGGGGCGGCTGAGGTGGATTACCAGTTGTGTGGAGGAGAGAGGCCTGGGAGAGGGCACTGAGGTGTGTGACAGGGCTTGGGGGCAGCTTGCACAGCGTCTGCTCATGCAATACCAGTGTAACGAGCCATTCGGATGTCAGAATCACAACTCACCCCCCTCCCAACCGAAGCCAACAAATAAAACAAACGGCAAGGAGTGCAGTGGTTGCCAGGCCTGGAGCGGAGCTGCAAAGGCAAACCTCCACGCTTTCCCTCCAACCCTTGTGGGAAAGCAGCTTGCTGACTGACCACCTGCTGCCAGACCGGCCAGAGGCACCTCTCAGGTCCTCTCAGGTGTCAGCCAAAGGCTTCAGGATGCAGCAGGGCCAGTGTCCTACGAGTGGCTGTGTGAAGGGAGGGATGGAGGGATGAGACAGCTGTCCATCCCACAGGCATCAGCAGATATTCAGGGAGGGCTGATCAATCCACTGCCCAGATCCACCCCCATCCCAGCATGGAAATGCTGGTCATGGGAAAATAGGTGTCTCTTTACATGGGCAGGGTAAGAGGGCTGCACCCTTTGGTGCTTCAGCCTGGCAAGGTCCAAACGCTGTATGCTGGGGCCCAAAGGCACACATGCGACACCGACCATGTCTTCCATACAATACCATCATTCCCTTTCCTCCAGAAAGCCTCCCTGGGCCCCTGGCCAGGCAGGCTGCTCACGGGCTGAGGAGCGGCTGTGAGACCTGAGGGAGCAGAGTGGCTCCTGCAGCAGAACAGCAGCCAGCCTGACCTAACAGAGCTGAACGTGCCTTCCCAATGGGGATCGCACGCTCTCGTCCTTATCACTCCGACTTCACGGTTCCTTCTCGTTTGCACTGTTCCAGCTCCATACACCATCCCTGCCACCTCCAACTGCGTGGCTGTAACCCTTCCTCCACTCAGTAACGCCCTGGCTCTCCTGCTGCCCTTATCCCAGCGCCACGGCTGTGTCACCGACTGATGCCCGCAAGCGCACCCACGCTCTCGCTGGTGCCGCGTGAGCGCCAGCCAGCGCAGGGTCTCCCTGGCAGTGTGCCGGCGACTGCTGAGGAATGCCAGGCAGAACAGCAAAAAGCCACGTTTCCACGGCACCAGTGCCCGCAGTTGCCAACCGCATCCACGCAGAGAGACAAAAGTGCATATGAGGGTGGGATATGTATCCATCCAAGTGTGAACACACAGGACCTCTGCAAGAGGCTTTCTTGGGAGAAGGACACTCAAGCATTTTCCGCTACCAAGACATTCCCCTATTAAACAAACCTTATTTATCACTTGGTTAATATGCCAGCAAGGAAACCCCTTGCCCTAAACACAGCCAAGCCCCTCTCCATAGAGTGCTATACATGTAAATGTAGGCCTCAGTGTATGGCTAAAACCATCCCAAAGTCCAAAGTCTTCAGTGTTACGTGCCTTGTGCTAGAACACAGGGCCAGCCTTACACAAGGGTGGTTGAGTCTATCTCTATATTATATCTTTATATCTATCGAAAACATAGAAATATATAAATATATAGGATTTTTTTTATAGATATATAAGCATGTGATTTCAATCTTTTGTATTGTGTGTATATGTACTGGGATGTGCGTATATACAATATATAGACCATGTGCATATGTACTGTATACATACACTAGCTTACATGCACACACATCATACGTGTCTCCAAGGGAGACAGGAATTGCATAGGCATTACTGCATTGGATACAATGGCTGGGGGATTAACGTACCATTTCTCTGCTTTTAAGACCTCTTTTGACAGGGCTGAGAGGGGAATCTGCAAAAGCAGAGGCTGTTGCTGCTTATTTGCAAGCCAGCTGTCTGGGCACCGGTCAAACAAACAGCAATCCTCATGAGATACGAAAGGAGGGGGACTCCAAAGACCCCGCGGGCCATCTGGTTGAGTTTGTGCTGTGAGAAAGAGATGGACCGAGCCAGAATCATGTCTGAACAGTCATACCAGCAAAAGCATGACCAGCACGGGGGACATCGCTGCAGCTGGCTCAAGACCCAAGGCAGACAACACATGAGGACCCTGCCCACTGTGTCCCCTCACAGGCCCCGTAACTTCCGTGTGCTTTTGCTGGTATGGGAAGAGCTTTGGTCTCTTGTGAGGATTATCCCTGCTGAGGTCGGCCTCGTGGCTGGAGGGCCTAGATCCCTGCAGACACCAGTGAGCCCTGCAGAAGAACATGTCTAAATGTGCTTCACAGATTTCTGCTTCACAGCAGGGTAAAAGAGGCAAGGAGCCTGAGCAAAACATGGGGAAGGGAAATTAGCAACCAAAAATCCCACGGGCTAGAAATACAAACCCGAGGGCCTGGAAAAGTGTGCATTATTCACAGTCAGATGCCATAGCTAAGATGCAGGGGAAGGAGACAATAAAGAGCTCATTTGAGAAGAACTGAACCCTCTGTCTTTGCAGCCTAATCAGTTCAAGATGCTGTGAGCAACACGTTCAAAACAACTCTCGCTCTCTCAGCATAGCAGGAAAGGCATTGATTAAACCCGATGCATTGCCATCTTGGAGCCACGGAGGCCTCCCTCAGCACCCCGCTGAGCCCTCCCCATGCCTGCTGCTGCCTCCTGGCCTCACAGCCACCAGGATGGGCCCAGGCAAACAGGGTACAGAAATGCACCTGCTTCTGGGAAAGGCTGGGGAGCTGCAGGAAGCCAGGGGTACTTTGCATTGGTATTCCTCCCTCCTCCCTATCTTGTCTATGCTGGTACTCTTGTTTCCATCCACAGACTATCCATGAAAGTAAGAGCTACAGATCTGAGATAGGCAGGTAAACCTGGAGGGAAAGCTTGCAAAGCACCTGCATTACCCTAGGACAAAGGCCAGGTTTATTTTCTGATGTGCAGCTAACAGGGAATTGTGTTGGAGGAGCTGGGATGGGCTGGGCTGGGCCAGCTGCTCTGCCAAGCTCTTGTCTATCCCTGTCACCAATGTAAGGGCTCTCTGACCTTTCCCACCATGGGTATCCACAACATCTAGTGGCAGATAATCACCGTTTGCAAGCAAAGTTACTTGCTAAAGAAACAAGTGCTCTGCCTGTGTCAGCTGGGTGCCGGAGAAAAAACACCATGCGCTGCACATTTCACTACACTATTAGAAATAAGAGCTGCCAGTGAAAAGTGCCACTGATGAGAGCAGGATTTGCAAGTGAACTAAAGGGAAGGAGTGACAAATTGGAAGAATAATTTCTGAACAGGCCTCTGGCAGCTCTTACCTTCCCATTTCCTCCCCAGTGGCAAAAGTCAGGAGGCTTGGATCAGGAGTTGTAAACAGGCCTCTCAGGCTGCTCAGCACAAGCCCTGGGGGAGCATTCCTCTCTCCAAAGGTTTCTGGAGACTGTTCCCAAATGTTCCTTCCCTCCATGTGCCCAGGCACTTTGATGGGCCTCTGTGCCAAGGAGCTTTTGCTACTGCAAACAGAAATGCAGGTGATTTTTGCCCTCCAACCATGAAGAGCTACGGAGTTCTATGGATTCTATGATCTATGTTCACCTTGCCCATCTCCAGTCAGAAACTAATGGAGCAGCATTTTTTTATCTTTTTTATCTTTTTACATCTGCTCAGGTTTTAAAAAGGGAGGAAGCCTGCCACCTCCCTGGCAGGCAGCGGCTCCACGAGCTTTGTGGCAGCACCCTGAGCAAAGCCAATTCACCAGGCCTGGAGAGCTACGAGCACCTTGTGTATAGAGGTCCCTACTTTATGGTCAGGCAAACAACCACCCAAGTCTGCACAGCTGGCAGAGGGTTTCCAATTTAATTTTTACTCCTCTGAATGAATGCATCAGTTTGATTACATCATTTCTAAGGAAATACAGGAAAACATGAAAGCAAAGCCATTTTTCATGCTTGCTAGGTGTGTCATATCAATGCTCCTGTGTTGCAACTGTGTGATGCCCTGACCTAGCTTGTGACATTTCCATGAGGACCACAAGGAAGAGCACCCAGCACCTGCACCCCTGGCGGCAGTTTGGCAGCAGGTGGGTGGCCCTGGCGCAGGTGCCCTCTCCTGCCTGAGCCAGCCTCAGGCTGCACGTGCTGTCAGAGGTAAGGCAAGGGGTAAGTGCTACAGAGGGTGCTGACCAGCCCTCACTGCTGAATTCACAGGGTCTGCTCTGCTCCGCTCAGACTATCTGACTGAAAGGCCCCGTTTTACAGCGAAGCGGCAGTGTCAGGACACGAGGACAGGCCACCACTCGTACTTTGGGTGGGCTCAGACCCTCCTCAGTCCCACAGGGACAGAGGCAAACGCTTCCAAAACCCTGACCAACATCAGTCTAGCTGTTCCTGTGGGTTCTGAAAGCTGAACCAGTCCGTAGTGGCTTGGCTGCACACCTCTGCCAGTGCTGGCTGTGAAGTTCTGCTGAAGGCAAAGGGGTTAGCAGGAGGTGAGTGAGACCTAGGTAGAAGTGTGTATTTTCCCGGGGAAGACAGTGCGTGAACCCTGGCAGTGAAAGTGACTCAGAGAGAGATCGGTTCCAAACATGCTACATCTCCATTGAAAACAAACAAAAAAGTTTAAAAAATAAAATAATATTATATATATATATATTTTTATATAAATGAAAAGCTATCAACTAGCAGCAACGGTTCTAGAGATATCTTAGCACCAAGACCAAGGGCAGGGGGGTAACAGGAAAAAGGAAAGGTTCAGTGTTGCTGATACCACCATCATGTTTCCAAACAACACAGCTTGGCACAAAGTTCATCCCTCTGGAAGTGAGAACATGTTGGCTTGGACATCTTTTGGCCAACACGTCTCACTCCCACGATGGTCTGGTCAGGTTGGTGCTGTCCATGCCACATCAGCAGGGCAAGGCACTAGCATCTGTGGAGTTTTTGCACCTTTTTTGTTTGTGTGGTGTTTTTTTTGGTTGGTTGGTTGGGGGGTTTTTTGTGAGTTTTTTTTCTCTTTTCTAACCTGAAGTGATATTGTGTGCGTGCCTGGAGCTTGTTTACTTTAAAACAATAAAAGAAAGAAGAGCCCCAAGCCCACAAAACAATCTCTTTGTGATGGAAGGTGCAAGTCCCCCATTCACATTTCAGCTGGATTCTGCATTCCTTCAAGAAAGGAAGAAATATTTCACAGGAAGAAGCAGAGTAACCCTTCTTCCTGCTGTCATCAGTCTGCTGTGCTGTGGAACATGTTACCTTGGTCACAAGAGAATAAGTGAACCTTTGTAGGACATCACACATTAATATAATCCAAGATAATCTTGCATTGATAGCTCCTGCCACCAAACTGCAGCAGGTTTTTCTTTCAGTCATTCCAAACAAAACAAAACAAAACAAAACAAAAACCCCACAACAATCTAGGATTATAAAGACATAGTATAAATAATGTAAATTAGAATATAATTTTTAAGCCTTTGAATCTCCGCCCAGAGGTGGCTCTCGACTCATTGGCTCTCTAGCTTCCACAGCAGCCCTGGTTTTGAATGAATAGTTGTGTATATATATATATATATATTTATCTCATACAATATAAAAATATAAATGCAAAAATTTCCCCCTGCCTTCTCTATTTTGCTATTTTATAGTCTGCGCATGACATCATGTTATAACATACGTACGATAGACTGGTACTACGTTTATCATAAAAGGAGCTGAAAGCCAAGTATTACTCTACAGCCCAAAGGTAGGGAGAACTGAGATCGGGGTATCACAGTTTAGTGGAGGCGTTTGTTTCTAAATCAGAATAAAAACCCAAAATCATGCCCCCAGCCCTTCTCTCCTGTCAGTAATCTCTTGAGTGAAGAAAGCTTCCGCTCAGCTGAAGAGAACTGGGTGGAGCTGGGGGCAACACAAACAGGCGGGATGCTCTGTCGGAAATCAGAAATCCGATGGTTGCCAACAAAAGGCTCAAATGGCTCAATAACTGGGCTGAACAATGGAAAGAGAGGCAGAGATTGAAACCGAGGGGAAAACAAACAAACAAACAAACAAACAACCCCAAAACAAAACAAAACAAAACAGAAAACAACCCAGCAAACCGACAACACACACACAAAGGAAACCGCCGGGAGGATGAGGCTGACAAAGACCCGTTGTCTAGCTTATAGGTTGTTAGGTTTGAACATGTAGAGTATGGCCCCAGCACATGCTTCTAAAGAATGAAATGTTGCCACCTACGTTGCAGCTGCCATGGTTGGAGACACCAGTAAATGTCTAAACATTGTCTCAATCTTTAAAATTCTGCTTAGCTTCTATCAGACGCACATCGTCTTAACTTTTAAATTTTCAGTGTGGGTTTTTCCTTAATATAGATAATATATATATTTTATATAATATATCAAAGTTTAGAGTATAGATTAAAAAAATTATCTGATCTGAGGCATTCCTTCCTAAATATCAGGGTAAAACTCAGAGCCATGGTCCATGCTCTGCAACATCGGCTTCTGGTCAAGAGATGACATCCTGCTCAGCATTTCGGCCGAGAGCGCGTAACTATTGCCCGACTTCTCCTCGAACCAGCTATCGAGTGCCCTTTTGCAATCGAAGTTGGCAATGGGTGGCCCATTAACAGCAATCGTCAACAGGTCACTGAGCTGCTCCAGCGTGAGCCGAGAGCGGTTGTTCTTGCGCACTCTCTGCAGGGCGGTGCGCCCCTTCTCACAGCAGGCCGAAGAGGTGGGAAGGACTTTGAGGATCTGAACTATTTTATTTAGGAGGGGAAATCTCTGTTTGTATTTACAGATGTGACTGAGCAAGTCTTTAAAACCATTTTTGGTATAATAATCCACCTTGAGTTCTCTCCACTCCATCAGCAGACTCCCTCGGGTGTCCATCCCCTCTCTGCAAACCTCTCTGGAAAATGATGGGACCGTCTCCAGGTGTTCAAATATTTGTACCATATCCTCCTTCCCATAGCTCATGAGCTCATCAGTGCTTCTGGGCCAAGCTGCAAGGTCAAATACCTGACAGGCCTTCACAAATGTCCGGCTGCGGGAATCGAACCTTTGGGCTAGGATCACCTGGGTCTTCTGGCAGATCTTTTCTCTGATCGACTGGAATTTGGCTTCAGCCACCCGTAGATTTTTCACAGCAATGCCATTAAAGCTTTCACGGAAGTTTTCCTCAAACTCCTGCAAGTACTCCCCAGGGGAGTCTGCTAGCCGGCTGATCTCCTGGATGGCCTCCTCTATCTTATCGTCCACCTGCGACACAAGAAGGTACTCCC
This sequence comes from Machaerirhynchus nigripectus, assembly GCA_013397975.1. Lineage (NCBI taxonomy): Eukaryota > Metazoa > Chordata > Aves > Passeriformes > Dicruridae > Machaerirhynchus > Machaerirhynchus nigripectus. The sequence goes on along the minus strand of VZRQ01005462.1, from coordinate 599,277 downwards.
CTTGGAAGACGTAGGCAAGGCGCGAAAGCACAGCAATCACATCCAGCAGGAAGTAGATGAGTTTAATCGACTGGTAGTCCATCAGGAACTGCAGGAGGGCCAAGGCAATGGCAGAAGCATCTGCCCTTTGGGTCTGACCACTGACATCTTTGAGATGGGCCACAACCTCAAGGTAATCCTTGATTAGAGCGTTGAGCACATTCTGCTCCCCAATGATCCACTTCACTGCTCGAATGTCCCCCAGGAACTCGGTCTCCTCACACAGAGTGGCAGCAGTGACCCTTAATTCGCACATGAGTCGGGGAGAATAACGATAGAAACTGAGCAGTTGCTTCAAATTGTTTTCTAGCTCCTCCAGACATGGTAGTTCCTTCCCACTGATGGCATCTAAAATTTCCAAGTGGGGCCTGTGCACCATAAAGGGAAGGCAGAGAAGCCAGGGCAAGGTCTTTCTGATTGTCATGAATAAGTTGGCTCTCAGGCTGGCGGTAATGTTAGCACCATCAACTCCCAAGCCAATAGTTGGCTTCTCATCCTGCAATCGTATTCCCAGGCTGGAAAAAGCCCGATCTAACGCTTGGAGGTAACTGTCTGTTGTAGAAAAGCCCAGTTCCTGAAGAGACAGGAATTCAGTTGCTGGAGGCCCATCGCTGCTCGTGTACTGCACATAGACCGCAACCGTATCTGCAAGCAAGTCGTCACTCTGCCCATCCAGAATGATGCTGAGGAAGGGAGACTGCCGGATGCGTTCAACCAGGTCCTCTCGGAGAGCCCGGGCGATATGGTGAATTAAGATCTGGCAGTCTCCTTCATTCATGTACTGATCCACCACTTTGAGCTCACACTTTCTCAGTAGTTCTGCCAGAGGCCGAAAGTCGTAGTAGGGCCTGCCCTCCAGGGCCAGGTGGTAGGCTGTATTGAAGAGCAGGGTCATATTTCGGCACATCTCTTCTGTCTTCTCTGGGTGCATCCTGAGCTTGTAAAGCTGCAGGCACTTCTTGTGGAGGTTGCTCTGGCTGTGAAGCTTTATCGTGTGTATCTTGAACTGCTTAGAGCCAATGATGAAGGCTGAAGTCCGCGAGGATTGCACTGTGTACTGCCTACAGACGTGGCACCACATCTCATTCAATGTTGGGGAGTACCGCAGAAACCAGAACTTTTTAAGCCACTCTTGCTTGAACCGCCGTATCCTCCGACCCGTCGCAGAAGACATCTTGGAAGGCTCATCTGTAGCAGCAATCATGTCATTGGAAACTGATTCATCAGCAGAATCCACCTCTTGGTCATCATCTTCCATGATGGTGGGAACTGAGATGATGCTTTCTGAAGCTGTAACAAAAAAATAAAAAAAGGAAAAAAATATGGTATTTACAAAGTTGCTGAGCTAGAGAAGAATCCTACTGGTGACAGTAGAGCATTGCCCAAAGAGCTGGCCACAACCTCTCCTCTCCTGCCCACAATATATTATGGATAGAATTTGAATCATGACTTTGAAAGGAAAAGAAATCAATATTTCTGCATAAGATCTTTGTCTCCAACATGCCACAATGAACAGCAAGAAAGGACACTACATCCTGGCCACTTGAACAATACACTGTGTGACCCAAATATTCCTTTTACTGAAGGCTCCTGGCTGCTTGGCAGCATGTTCCTGGAGGAAATGAAATGTATCTTCAGAAAGGGACGCGTGGTTGTGTTAAGGCAGTGAAGGAAACAGAGAGAGATTTCCAACAAGGGACACAGCAGGACATAATTTCATACACAAAGAGAGCACATTTCAACGTTACCACAGAGTCATTCATACTTTCTTGGTAGCATATGAGGCATTGTGGAGGGGCTTCCGCTGAAAGAGAGTGCATCAAAAATACAGCAAACAAACTGTCTGCAATGGAATGTCTTCTTTATTGGCAGTGCATTATCAATTACAATGGCAACAAATAGAGCAAATTGTCATACAGAGTCTTTCCCAGACAGTGTTTTCCACTGTACCCACATCATCAGCTCCTGGCCCACCCAGTCACAAAACCTGACAAGAAACCTTCCATGGAACCACAGGTTTGCCCAAATACTCAGAGCAAAATGCTTTAGATGGGTACACAGCACACAGGCATCTCACTACTCTCCTTAGGCAGGGTTTGGAGAATGCTCTAACTTGGCAAGGCTTACCTGTGGGGTCTGAGAACTCTTGGAGCTCGGGTACCTGGGGCGGTAACACAGGTGGCTCAGGTAACTTCCCAGATCTCAGCATGTCTAACTCAGCCTGCAGCTCTCGGATTTTCTTCTTCAGCCGGATACAGTTGGGGCAGAAGGATGTGGTGGGGATTTCATGGGAGTTGCCTTGCGCAGAGGCCAGTGACAGCTCGGTTGGGCTGTCTGCTTTAAGTGACAGGGGCTCTTCTTCCTCATCTTCAAGGATGCTCATCTCCTTGGCTGAGATGAAAGAGGAACTGTGAGGGACCTTCCAATCCCTCTCACTCTGGTTTCTGCTGAGGCTCAGGGAGCCATGCTGCATGGCACTGCCACACTGCTCAAAGATGTCTTCAGCCTGGTATTTAGATGCTCTTCTGAGGGAAAGTGGTGTACTTGTTGCTAACTGGTTCTCTTCAAACTTGGCAGACTCCAAAGAAGCCTCCAGGACATCTTTGAAGATGAGGTCAATCTTTTTTTTCTTTGTTTGGGGGTGGGATTCCCCCTCGTCACAGCTGCGCTTGTAGGGGCTCTTCCCCTGCTTTATGGTGGTGAACTGGAGTGCTCCCCTTGCATCCTCTTGATTTTCTACATTCCTTTCTGACTTTTCATTCTGTAACATTTTGTCTCCTAGAATGGAAAATGAGGGGTGGGGATTACCACTGGGAACCGAGCAACATCCCTCAATCTAAAACTCAAACAAAAAAGAACAAAAAGGCAGACTGAATCCCTGCAGGTCTGCATGTTACGTTACAAGCCAGGGAACTGAAACAACTCAGTGGAAACCGAGGCTTGCAAGAGGAGAGGCCCTGCTAATGGGCATGTCTGCAAAAACAGAGACAGTCCTGGGTAGCCACAGCAGAGTAGAACCCACACACTTCAAAGAGAAGAGAAACTACAGGCAGCTTGTTTAACCTAAAGGTGTAACCAACCTGCGTTGGAAGAGGACTATGAGGTGAATGACTGATCATGGTGAAAACTATACCCAGAGCCTAAATGCCATTTTGGCTGGCTGGAAGTCCTGTGCCTGTTTTGACTTGGTAAAAGGTATCAAGCGTACAGCAGTGCAGCGAGAGATTTACACCATTTCATTACAACCCCAGTGTCCGTGCATGCCATGGCACAAAGTTTGCAAGCCCCTTTACTCTTGTTCAGTTTGGAGGCTGCTCCAGAAATGCAAAGGTAAAAGAGTAAAAACAACCTGCACACTTAAAACCTAAGGTACACATTGTCAACTGAGCTACAGTGGGTGAACGCCCTCCAAGGATGGGACATTTAGCTTGTCCTGGTAGAGTCTGAGAACATGGCCATTCAGTAATCAAAAAAAAAATATTAAAAGCAACCTCATACAAATTATTAATTGCTTAAAATAAAGGGAATAGCCAGATTTCCTTACCTGGAAATTCAAAAGACGATAGGTTTGGCTCAATTTCCATCACTCTTCTATCTTGTAAATAACTTCAAGCATTGATGGCTTCCCAAACAAGACGCTGCTTTATGCTGATTTTTGGTTTTGTTTGCTTAAAGTGTATTCATGCTTTCATAAGAGTTATGGAGCAAAAGCTACCATTCCCTCTCTAAGGAGAGCAATGCTAAGAATGCAGAAAAGATGCAAGACTCGAAACAGTTAGAGTAAGGCACTGTAAAAAGGGCTGGCCTGAATGGATGGGATTTTGCACTGGGTTTGGATGCTGGCTGGGAAACCCAGCCACTTCTTTAGTGAATCCATAACAACAGATCTCGTTTTCAACACATTGACGAGAATTTCTATGGACAAAGCTTTCAGTCTCTCTCTTAGTATTTTCCCTGTTATGGGCTACAGCAAATACTGTGAGAGGTAGGGATTTAGAGAACAGGTTCTTCTTTCTTGGTGATTTTTCCCCCAACCAGCCGAGTGCTTCAGCCCTATGGAAAAGCTAGAAATCACAAGATGATCCCTCATATTACTGGTCTCAACTCCAATGATGAGGCGGGTCAGAAACTATCAACAGAAACAAAACCCAGGAACCATGTTATTTTTCTGTGAGTTAATAAAGTGTGCCACTTTGCTTCATTCGACAGACTCATCGGCAGGGATTTGAAATCTTTTAAATAGAAAGTGACTCAACAGATTTTTGTGCTTCTTCCTGACCACCTCCCAGTGCCCTCCCAGCTGAGGCTTTGATGTCTTTCGCAAGTCTAGAAATGGCCCAGGTGATGCTTCGCTTTAACAACATCTCTGCGCCCCTTTTTAGAAGGTAGGCTGAGCCCAGCTTGCAGCAGGATGAGCTCACCGAGATGTTAGGGGGTTTCTGGAATGGTCTCCGCAGCCACATGAGTGTCTACCTGAGGGTGCATTACGCTGTGGCAGGTTCTGGAGAGTCCTGAGGCAGATCTTCACCACACTTGTAGCACAGAGCAGGCTGTGAGTTACCGTTTCAGCTCCCACAAACCATGACACCACAAAAAACCATGACTAAAGGCATGTCTGCATGGCAGGGCAATAGCTCATAGCCTTGGTGCCCCAAGGGCACAGACTGTCTCTTGCTGTACTTTCAGAAAGCACTAAGCCATCTGGATGACTAATGTGTGCATGTTATTGCAGCAAAATCACTGCAGCCTGTACCTGCTCACTCACTGATGTTCATTAACATAAAAAACCAAATTCATACCCATGTTAATTCAGAAGTGGGAATTGCCCAAGTACAGCCACCAAGATGTAACACTGCAAGTGCGTAACAACCCTAAGGTGATAGAGACAACCAGCTGTTTCAGGACATCTTGTCCACCCCACGACTGAAGAGGAGACACCTTTTACCAAGTCAAGGCAGCAACAGCAGCTGTGTAATAATGTACTCAGGAATCGTAATTACAAAGTTATATTTAGTGTGGCTGCCCCTCGGAGGCCCTGCCATTCTGCATCTAGCCTGGAAAGAAATGTTCCTAATTAACTTTAGGTATCAGCATTGTACAGATGAACAGATGCATTAAGAATTTTTGCTTCCTCTAAGGCTTCCTATATTGCTGACAATACGTGGGCCTAAAGGACTGCTGCGTTTGTTTCAACATTGCTACTCTTTAGATAAGATAACAATTTTTATCCAAGGAAGAATCAGTCTGACAAGTACAAAGCCTCCTGTACGTTGTACACACATTCTAAGGTTGTGAGACTAAGGAGTCTCTAGCTGATGTCGCGCTGATCCCAAATTATCTTTCTGAAGAAAGAGGAGATAAATTAAACGAGGAAAATGGACATACAAACACACCAAGGAAATCTCTTTCATATGCACACAAAACCAGCCAGAGCTCCCTCAAACAAGCTGCTCCCAGGAGCCAGAGAGCAGCATGTTCAGAGTAAAAACCTAATGCTGTCTTGTAGGATCATCAGCTTGGCAATCTTCAGGCCAGAAAGTCTTGTGACAGGGGTGCTCTGTGATCCCTGGGCATTGCATCAGGCCCTTGCAGAGCACACACACACAACATGGCACAACATAACACGTGGCATGACACATCACAGCACAAATCTTTCTTTCACGATCTCCATGACTGTGGTTATCTTATTCTCCTTGTACACCCATCCATTGATGCCAGGCAGAGCTGGGGGCTACCCCCCAGAGATGCTCTGCTTTTAGAAATGCAGCTCTCCTCACACAGCCTGTGCAAAACCTACTTCACCCACCACACTTGGCCCGACTGTGGGGCAGCCCAAGGGGATCAGGAGAGAGGATGGAAAGGGAAGGGACTCACCACTTGTGAAATTTCTGTTGATGGTTTCCTGGGACATGCTATGCAACCGCTTCATGTAATCCTCACTGTACCAGACCCGCAGCTTCTCCCCAGGGTGGATGTCACGGCAGGCACGGAAGTAAATCCTCTCACTGTGCTGAAAGGCCATCAGATTTTGCTCCCTCTCCTCCCGGGAGATGATGACGTACCTGAGGGCGAGCAGACAAGGCAGGTGTGAAGCACAAACTTCTCTCCTGTGCTCCCCCTTGCATCAGAGTGACAATCATGAAGCCAGAATGACCTTCAGAGCAATCAACACAGCCAGACTGGAAAGCATGGAGTTATAAGCAATGGTGTGCAAACAAGCACGGACACCCAGGGAGCACTAAGCCAGTGGGGCCATTTCTTGCTGGGGAAGGGGCGACAAAAATGCACATCCAGCCTGAAGGGATGTCTGCCAGCAAGGGTGACACAGACTCTCCCAGGCAGAAATATCTTTGCCTAGTGATGGAAACAGGGACTTCTGGACTCCCCACCATCATTTCACATCCCAGGGCTTCCTCCCTTGTTCTCAGGAATATCTGGAATATGGCAGGGTTCCTCTGCCTGTCTGTTTCCCCAAAACACTGCCTTCCTTTTTAGCTGGTAACAGATTTGCTTGCTTCTCTCCTTTCAGGCAAGTAGAATTGAGATTCTAAGGACAGAAACATGGATACCTAATGTGCATGGGAGTATGTGCTGGTTGTCCAAGGACATGCCAGTATTGGAAAGTTTTGCACTTTGGAGTTCAGCAGGGTGTGACAAAAACACAATACAGCTCTGCAACTGGAAACCCCAGCACCACATCGTGGGGATCTCCTAGCAGTGCTGACAGAAAGATCGCTTTCAGGGCATAGGATATGTCTTCCTGGTTTAAAACAGCTACATTTCAGCTCAGAAGAAACATTCATTCCCACTCTAAGCAACTGGCCCTCTGTGCAACTTGCTAAGACAGAGATCTATCACTAGGGTCATATTATTTGCTCTCAGAATCCTCTTGGTCCTGCTAGAGGACATGAAAAAGGCTTGGTAATACTGGTTCCAGCTGCCACCAGCATGAGCTTACAATATTTACCCAGGAAGGAGGCCCCGTCACAGCACGTGCAGACCCCAAAGCAGACTGGAACAGTTCATAGCTAAAGCTTATTCTCTTACGCCATTCTCCTCTGTTATTTAGCACTCCCTGCTGCAGCAACCTCCACAAAGGCGAGGAGGCTGCAGAGAAGCATATGGCTCCTCTGACATCTGCTGCTGTTAGTCCTGGCCCAAGTTCCCTAATGTATATACAGGTATTTCTTTGGCTTAAGAAATCTGTCAAATTTCTTTAATATTCTATGTTCTCTAGCCATGTGAATGCACAGATAAAGACAGAAGACCACCTGCACGTGATCACACTAACTCACACACATAAGGTCACAAACTTGGTGGAACTCCCCAGAAATCACAGAAAACAAGTCTGCACTGGCAGTGTCTCAAACTGCCTGAGGCTCAAGCAATTCTGGTTTTAATGTTAAGCAACTGTGCATGTGCCTGCAAGCAGTTGTATTTTTCCTAATGTGTGCTACCCAGGATTCTCTGCCATCTTCAGTAATTATTTAAACAGCAGACTCTGGTACTGCCAAAATCGGCTTTTATTAACCCTTATTTACTTCTGATGACAAAACAAAGAAACTTTTAAAGTACCAGTTTGTGTATTTGAGAAGGAAGAGAGACCTGGACCAGTGTGGTAGCAAGGAGGTCCTGCAACAGCACACAGCTGCCAGGCTGTTGCTTTTGGGTGTTAGTGATCGCTCCTCAAAAGGTGTATCAGGCCTTCAGCCAGCCAGGAGATACACAACCCTTGAGACAGACCAATGTGCTGCAGTCAGTCTGATGCCCTGCAGCAGAGGAGATCCTAGAGGATGCTCTCTCCCATCCAAGGAAAATGTCAGGACAATTCCAAGAACCAGCTAAGGAGCGGTCCTGCTCTGCATCCCACTGTCCACAGCAGAGCAGTGACAAGATCAGGCTGCCCCTGTGAAGATTTACTAACCTAAAGTCACTCAGAGATCCTTAACATACATGACCTGTATGTCCACATCCAGTGGCACTGAGGAATTCATGGAGGAGTGGCAGGATGGTCTGGTGCATTTGACAGTGCATTTGACAGTGAGATGTAGAAAATACAACTTTGAATGGGAAGGGGAGAGCCTCGTTAACTATTCCCACTTTTATTATTAAGTATTTTGTTACGCACGAGCATGAGCTTTTCCTGTTCACTGCTCTCCTTCTGCCTCTATAGCCCTCCACATTTCTGCCTGAGTACCCTTCAGCTCTGCTGCCTGCATCCCCTGGCTCTGGCCATCTCCTGGAGCAGCAGGGAGCTGGGAGGAGAGTTCAGGCTGGAGGGCATGAGCTGCAACAGTGCTGCAACCCGGCAGCAAATGATGCCTGGTTGCTCATCCAGCTGCCTGGATCACCGGCATTGCCAGTTTTATCAGGAGCCCTCAACAGAGAGCTCTGGAATAATCCAGTCATAACATGTTCCTCCACAACTGTGTGCAACCAGCAAGCGGTTTACGCTCCTGGAGAGGAAGCTTTCCATCTGTGATATTTCCCTGAGGTAAGGTAAATGAAACCACAGAAATGAACCGATTTGGAACCAGTGCTGCCCAGCCCCAGGCTCGAGTTTCCCCAAAGGCACAAAAGACACAGGTTACAAAGGACTGCATAAACCCCACATTCCAACTGTTGGTCTGAGACACTTAGTGCCGCTGCACACCACAGCTGAGGGGCAGATGCTTTCCAAGGATGGAGAAAGTCATTCCACAAAAGGGCAGCAAGCTTGGTGAACCAGGGGCACAAACTACCAGTTGAGGAGAGGCTGCATGATCTGCCTTCACTGACACACATCCCAAGGCCAAAGTGCTTAGAACAACCCAACCCTTCCTGCGAAGGCTGGAAAGTGTCCAGTCCCCGTCCCAATGCCAAATACTCCATTTGGATTGAAGCAAGGAGGCTACCTTGGTTTGGACACCCAGGACAGGCATGGTAAGGCTCACCCAAGCACTGCACACTGGTGGGCAAGGCCCTGCTTGCAGAGCAGATTTCCCAAGGGACCGTGATCCCCAGAGAAGGAGCAGAGTCCTACTGCTCCTGCGGCAGACCCAGACACCCTCAGCTGCACCTGGTCCTGCAGAGAGGCATTGCCACCAGCCAAAAACCCATCGTTTAGTGTCCTGTCTAGTCCTTGGGACAGGCCAGCCTCCAGAACACCACAGATCCTGACCAGGCTACTGAGGACAGACATCGCACCAATGGAGACCACTTCTGACCCATCTGCAGCTATTGGGGCTTGGATCAACCCCACAGCTGTCAGAGGCACAGCTCCTTTCTCTGCAGGACCACCTTTCCCACAGACTGTCTAGCTAGCAGCAAATAAAAATCATTGTTTCATTCTTCCTAAGCCACAGCCCGCTCAGGACACCAAATTCCCAAGTTTTGGGATGGCCAAGTGAGCATGCCCAGAAAAAAATCAAGGTATTTTTTGGCAGCTGGGATCATTCCTCCCCAGGAGGGGAACAGAGCCTCTGGTGAGGATCCAGAAGAGATGGTGAAGAGAGAGGAGACCTCTGCAGCTGGAGGGAGGCTCAGGCTTCTCCACTTCTCTCCACTATCCCCCTGGACTTGCCCCATGCCTCCCTGCTGCCCACTCCATTGCTCACCCTCCGGCTGGCCTCGGGGATGCTCCACTGACGCCCTGCCAGGGCAGAGCACTACTGGCCTTTCCCAAACCAACATGGGGCACAGAGCCAGGACAGGAGATCCCATGCAAGAGAGCAGCCACCAGCCCAGGTGATGCCATGGGATGCCATACACATAAATATAACCCTGTCTCAGGGCTCTGATGCCAAGTGTCTCCAGGAGACCCACATCTGTGACAGGCTTGTTACCAGCTCAGGCAAAAATTGTAGAGAGAAACAAATGACTCAACAGCAGCTGTGTTAAAAGTGTTATATATTTATTGCATTCTTAACAAAAATACTTTTAAAGAGAGAATTTTTTCAGCATGTACAAGACGTGGAAATATTGGGGTTGAGCACAGCAGTTTGCTTTGACACAGACACTTACTTCAACAGCCAGTTAACATGATAGGTGTGGAAAGAAGTATCCTTTGCGAGCCAGTACAGAAAAGCCACTCCACCGAGGGGTCTATACAGGGCAGGAGGTACGTCCCCAGATCTGGGCCAATCTGTAATAGTCCACAGAGGAAACTAGGGGAGACATCAGGCAGTTTATAGTAAAAGGTCCTTTCTCCTGACCAGTGCCCAGCCTTTGGGGGTTTGCACTGAGGGCTGTGCATCCTGCACCAGGATTCTCTCTCTAAACACATCTGTATGGGCAAACTGATGGCAGCAATGATGCTAACTCCCTCCAGTGCCCAGCACCTGCAGGAGTCTCCTCCTTTGCAGACCTGAGGGTTCCCAGAAGGGATCCCCCTGGACAACATCAGAGGAGCTAATCTTACCAGTATATCCATGGGAGGACATCAGTAGAAACCAAATATTATAAAAATATAAAATACTAATATTAATATAAAGCAGCAGCACTATATTGACTCAAAAAGCCTTTAACACATATCACCCTTTTCTCAACTTTCTCTGATTCATAAATTAGATTCACTTCTGCCAGATTTCCCAATCTCCCCTTCATCTGAAAAGAGACTGTGATTTTTGCAGGATACATGTTTCAACAGAAGTAAAAGGACATCCTCAGTGGACAGTGAGCAAGTTCTGCCCTAGTCTGGCACCAGCGCTATAAGGAATGTCCTCTGCATGAAACCAGTTGGGTCATTCCTCAGAAAGGAGGCTTTTTTCCTTGCCAGACCACTACTTCCTTGACCAATCTTTTACTGCACCACTAAAAATAAATTATTTGAATTAGAATTACAGAACATCTTAAAAAAAAAAAAAGGAAAAGCATGTCAGGAATGCCTGACACAGCAGATATACAATGAACTTTTCAGGAAAGAAGCTAGCTAGTGCACTATACTTTCAAAGGAGAGGCCAGACAGATTAAAGATGACCCTTGAAGATCACACAAAACAAGCCACCCTTCTGCTACACCGTGCTGCCTATGTTCAATTCCCCCAGAAGTTTCTGTAACTTTTTTGCCAAGTCTGTAGCCCAGCCACAACATGATGACGCACACTCATATTAACTGGAATAGTCTCCTGCAACCAACCTCCAAATACAATAGCACAGCCTGGAGAGCATAGTGTGCTGTGTGGTTAACACCTTGGCCCTTTTCCCTGCTGAAGTTTATCATGATAATGGTCTGGGTTTTTCCAGAGATAGGGGCAGCATGTGAGATGCAGATGTGCAAATTAAGGAGAAAACAGACATGTTATAAAAGAGCTACCACATATATTATCACCTCCTGAGGTGACACTATTGAAGCCCAGTTCCAGAATCAGTGTTGTACATGGGAACCTCACACAGCTCTAGAGCAATTCAAATGTTGTAACACAGTTCTTTCTTGCATCTCTACGGGGAAAGAAAGCATTACAAAACCAACACGTCTAAGATTTTAACCTGTGCAGCTGTGAATTTAGACTGTAAACTCTTAATGACAGGACAACAAAGTACAGATCCCACCATAATAAAACTAAGTGCAAAGTAACTGTACTGAAGCTGACAGAATAACAGTGAAAGAAAACCAGACTGGCTTGAGGTCAGAAGCAGGCCCTACATCTTTTCTTTTTTCTGTGCAGGCTCTCACATTTTGAAGGGGTGGGGTGGTTCAAAACTGAAGATTTGACAACATGCAAGAAAATGATATGATACAATTCTCTTTAAATGTTGTCATATAATGAAAAATCGTATTTTAACTGCAATAGTAAAAGTTAAGTAGGGGTTTCAGACTGGAGCAAACAAAAGTTAAACTCTTTAACACAAGTGCATGTGGCATTGCAGGATTCAGGCCTATGCCATTGCAGCCCTTTTCAGCAGTCTAAAACCCACAGTGCTCAGACCTGAACTCAGAATTGTGCCTTCTTCCCTTCCCTGAGCAAGCTCTGCTTTTACACTCCTCTTCCCAAACCTGTAAGTCACAGTAAGCCCTGTACAGCCTACTATTGCTGAATGAAAGATAAAAGCAACAATCAATAAGAGTTTTGAGTCATAAGGCTGTATTTCTGCGCATACTGCATATACTAACATTTAGAAAGATGATGGGAATGCAGTAGTAAATTTGTGAGCTGATTACAAAGGGATCTTTGTCTCAGTAAATAGTATTTCATAGGCATGGGAAGAGATCCAGATAATGATTTCTATTGCATCTCTTAGTTTATAGAGCATTTAAAGCACAGGGAAGCCAGTGAAAACTCCTAATCTCTATGAACCCAAAGATGTCCTACATTCCAAGCTCTACAGTATTTGAGATTCCTGTGCCATTGCACAGGGCCAGTCCTACAATTAGCTGCCATATTCATACTGCTCTGTTAGCCAGCAAGGAGATGGATGGGTTGGGTCAGCTGCTGACCTTCCCCACAGAATACTGGTACACACGGAAAAGCCATGTGAACATGCAGCAGCTCAGAAAGGGGCATCCTTCTTTACGTTATATGACACAGACTACAAATTATGCTTTCTTTTTCGTGACCTGGTGGCCCGTGCAGGAGTCGTCTGTTTTAGAGAGTTTTGGTTAGACTCTGCACTAGGCTCGGGGGGCTGTTTAGAGGAAGCTGCTTGCAGATAGGACCCTGACATGACACTAGGATCTTGTATCCTATGGAAAGCCTGGACCCCATCACGTATTTCTGCCAGCGTCTGACACACCTGGCTAACCTGGCTGGTGAGGTCAGCCACACTCTGACTGACAGCATGCATGCTATCTGCCATGTCCCTGTGAATGGCCACCAGCTCCTGGCAGAACTGCCTGAACAGGTCTGTTTGCTGAGCGTGGGAATGGAGAAGCTGGCGATCGAAGCTGGAGAGGGGCGGGCTCCTGGTGCGGGGGTGCGGGGGTCTGCAGGCCGCGGTGGCGCGTGGGGATGGACAGTGCAGTTCCTGCCTTTGGCTGGCAGCTTCCAAGGGCTCTGATGAGGAAGAAGTGTGGAGGAAGGAGGGCCCGGAGAACTGATTGACACCTGCACCAGCCCTCTGCAGCGAAGCGAAGTGCTGTTCTTGAGAAGTGCCTGGCATCTCTTCATCTTCATCAGCTTAAACAGAAGAGGAAGCATGAATTATTAATGTGAAATCCCGCTCAACACTGGCTTCTGTTTCAGGATATCGCAAAGAACATTGAAAAAGGCTTTTCCCCTTCCCCCAGTCTGCCAGTTCAGACAAGCCTGTAGCTTCTGATGCATAACTCAACATGCAAGTGCTGCAATGTTAGCATCTGGGTGACAAGCTTAGCCATAAGAAACCTGAAGAGTGGGTGAACCCAAGCTATTGTGGTATTCTGTACACAGCATTGTTCATTACTAGAATATGAATCCATTTCAGACAGTAGCAATGACTCCTCTTACCCAAACCCATAACTAGCTAGCACAAATATTTTGGAGGGACACAGACTTCTCATGCAAAATTCCTGCTCCCCCGTCATTTCTTAAATCCTCTGCACTGAGAAGAGCATAGATACTGTATCTGCTGCTCTCAAAGTGTGTTCTGCAAAGCCACTATGTGGCTTGGCATCACTAAGACAACCAGGCAGTCAGGCACAGCAGTAAGAGGACCCTATGTTAATCAGGCAAATACACTTGATGCAAAATCAAAACTAAAGCAGATTCCATGGGAAAATTCTCATTAGTCTGACAAATATTTAGTGATATGCCAGTTCACGGGTACAGGCATGTGAAGAGTAAGAAGAGACAAGGTTTCACGTGGTGCAGCTGCCCACTATTTCCTTGCATAACCTGTACTCTTTTTACTTCTGAAATAGTGCAACTGGCTTCCAAGATAGATACAAAGAATGACCAAGTCCCACCTTGCCAGTTCTGGCAGATTTTGTCCTTGCTTTCCCACTAACAACTTCAGATATGAGATCAGACCTAGTGTGGCAGGACAGTACCACCCACAAGGTGTTAGTCGACTCACTCCCCAAGAAGTTGTCCCCTCCTTTTCTCCTTCGTACCTCTAAAAGCTCACAAACAAGAAGTCACACCTCCACAAAAGAAAAGCATCTCTACAGAACCATGGAAAGAACCTGCACAAAAACAGCTTGTGGTTTAGCACTGGGAGGTGTCTGAGAATTGTGGTGTAAAAAGATTTAACTTTAAAAGCAGGGCCAGCAGTTCCTTTAAAACCAGTGAAGAAGGAGTCATTATTGTCTACCTTTTTCACAGCATTTATGCTGATCCTTCAGATCACTACTGAGAAATCATCAGTGGCCCAACCTCAGCAATGAACACCAGTGGAGACCCCCAAAGCTCTCTTGGAAGTCATCCATTGGTGACAGGCAGATGACTCTCAGTTTGGTAGCATTGCTGTTTTATCAGGGTGAAGATCTCCTAATCCTTTTCAAGCACTTTTTCCACAGACTGGAGGCAGTCATACTTCAACTACAGATACTCCCTCACTTGTAGGATTAATTCATACTTATAATCCATTGTCTACCCTCAGAAGACAGTACGGAAAAGAACTAGATAAACAGACAAAGATGAACTAAACTTGGAAACAATCCATCTCAACACTCCACAACCACCAGAGCAGGCTGTCTTGAAACCAATCACAGCAGAAGGACCTGTCTTGACAGGCAACCCAGCATGTCACACAACACACAATGCTCTTCTGGTGTCACTGAGATATGCAAGCATACGACAAACAGGTGTTAAGGCAGTGATACTTACAGCTCGTTGACAGGCTGTCAACCACATCCAGCTCCGCTCTCCGGAAGCCGCGCGTCTGGTGCGATGAATGCAGTGCCGACTCGATGGCTCTCTCATGGGCGGTCAGGACAATGGCCGAGGGCCGCCCCACGCTGCCGGGGCTGGAGAGGGACCTCTGCATGAATGCCAGTTTGTCCTTGGTCCTTCTCTTCATGTCGTCCCATCTGTGTTTAATGTCTTTCACAGACCTGGGGACCTGGCTGACTGATGAGATCTGCCTGGCTATGCCTTCCCAGATCTTGTCCCTGTCAGCATGGGATAGACGCATTGTCTCCCTCCCAAACAGCATGGCTTCATTTCGGGTCACCTCAGTGACCAGAATGTCCAGTTCTTCTTTGGAAAACTTGGGCTTCCTCTTTCGTTCAGCCATGTTCCTTGGGTTGAACATCCCGCAAAGCATAATTGGGTAAAAGCAAATCAGTGCAAAGCAGCCCCCTGCATCCAACCACTTGGCCAGAGCAGTACTGGGGCAGAGGATTTTGGTGGGATCCAGCTCCCCTGACCCACAACAACCTCTCAGTTTTCCTCAACTGCACCAGGAAAAGGCAGCTGTTTTGTTTTTAGAAGGCAATTTTCAAGCTTAAGAAAAAAAAATACCAAGCAATGCTAGTGTGAAGGAGCCTTTTAAGCTTTGAAGTTCAATTTTACACATCATCCGATGCTCTGACTTACATATGAGAATTTCATTTCAGCCTCACATCACTTGCCACGGTTTGTGCACAGAAAAAAGTGCGAGAACTCGCAATCACAGTGGTGAATTAGCTTCTAATGCAACAGATGTTCTAATTTTTCTTGTTCTTATTGTTCTAATAGTTCTAAGCATTCTAATGTTTCTGCTTGAAACTTAGAGGAAATTTAGAGGCCTGAAACATATCTTATTGTTCTACCTGGCACAACATACAATAGAAACTTTTACACCACCCTTTCTGTTACAACTTGCAGGATGTCATAAAGAGGCTACATCAAATTGGACTTTTTTTAGGGTAGGGAGGTTTTGACTAGACTGGTGGGCAATTTCTGCAACTTGCTTTCCCTAAGGAAAGATCTTTTTCTTCAGCATTGGGGTACTCCACATCCAGCATTTGTCTGCTTCACAGCAAGCTCTTGTTTCACCCAGAAATGGCTGCCATTTCTCATTGTTCTCAAAAGGAATGAGGCCACCCACTTGTTTTTCCTGGCTAGGCTTTCCCTCACTGCCACTAACATGAGCCTGCACCCAGTTTCTGGTGCTTCAAATGAACAGCTCGTAGCCTCAGCCCACTGAGAAGAAGAGGCAGACATCCTGAGAACAAGCAGTTTTGTCCAAAGGGGGTATGTGTTAATTCTTCCAGCCACAGTCAAAGAAAACTATAAAAATAAACAAAAACATTAGTCCTAACTATGCTTTTCTTATTGGGGAAAAAAAAGAAGGCAGCAGATGTGTTCACTAAGGAAGGAGAAAACAGACTGACTGAACCTACAGAAAGGCACTGACCCTTGTCCTTCTAGTTTCTTCTTAGTGCCATTAACACTTTTGTTTAAGCAATCTCACTGACACTACTGCCTGCCACCAGGGCAAGTGTCAGTTCGGTTAAAGCTGGAAAACCAGTAGGAGAAGCTGCTCAAATCCAGGCCACATCAGGGACAGCTGGGACCTAAGTGCACAAATGCATTTAATGGGAACAAACATAAATGAATGCTGAAGATACTGTCTTGGTGGAGCTTCATTTACAGAGGGAAAGAAAGAGCGTTTAGAGAAGATGGCAATGAAATTATGGAGAGCCAGCAAAGCACCTGCTACCCTGAACCTCAAAAAACCCCAACAGAAAAACTCACCAAACTTAAAAGGAAAAAGGAGTTCTCCCAGGTGAACACAAGAAGGGAAAGGCTACACAAAACATTGAGCACGGAAACATTTACAGTTTGATTTTTATTGCATTCAGCAAAACTGGGCTTGGTGTGTATTCTCGTCAGGTACGCATGACTGCACAGTATCATCAGTGCCTCCATGAGGTGGCAACAAACCTCCACTAACAAGCTGCTCTGGTGAAAAGGGGTAACAGTATTCTGCAAAGTGGCCCTGGGTAGGGGTGAGTTTGCAGAACAGTACAGCTCTCTCTGGAGCCGCGGGGTCACAAAACCTGGTGCCCCCTCTTCTCTGCTGAACTCACAGCTGCTGTCACCAGCAAAACTGCACCGATGGGGACTTAGAGCCCTTTTTGCTCTTCCCAGACAGGACAGCCTATCAAGTGCACTTAGTACAGCTTGTAGTAGGCCTGGATATTCAGATTTCAGTGTTCCCACTCGTTTGCTCCAGTACAACTTGGGTCAAAACAATCTAACTTCATATTCCAATAGCAAACTTGCCACACATTGAGTAATGAGCTCTGGCCAGTTTTAATCACAAATTCAATTAGTGTTAGGTTTTCCTAGCAGGCACCTCAACCTTCTCCTTATAAAAATGCAGACAGTATTACTATCAGAGGGATCTTCTTCTCCTCTAGCATGCGGTATGTCCCTAGAGGCAGTCACTGATATTTACAAGTACCTCACTGCTGATGCCATGAGGGTTTTAGCAAGCTCCAGAGCAGCCCCAGCTGTGAGGTTGTGAATTCACACCTCAGCCCAGGTCAATCTGAAAGTGCAAGACACATTGAACAATGGGCACTTAATGATCATCGCACAAAAATATCACTCAACTCCACTTTTCTTGGCCTCTAAGAAACAAGCATGTAATTCTTCCCACGGCTTTGCAGTAGTTTTTGGTTTGTTTTTTTTTTTTGGAAGGATCACAGTCCCACATTACTCTAGGATCCCTTCGCTCTGCATAAATTTGACTCTGTAATTTTTAATAGATAAGAACATTTGCTCCACTTGTTGCAAGGTAGCAGAAATCAGTTTATAAAGTTCAACAAAATTACACTCATAGGCTGGTGGCTTTTACTCACCCTGAAGACAAGGGCAGTCACAGTAACCCTGACTGTTTTTTAAATGCTTATTTTCAAAAGGTCCTGTAAAATTGAAACAGCAGCTCAGTACTTAAAAGATCTGCTAGTCAAAGTTGGTCCTGATTTAAGGAGGCTGTTGGAACACTTGACCAGAGCTCCCTTCCAAGCTCTAATATTGTACAAAAATCAAATCAGAGACAGCTCCATTATTAGGAGACACAGGAAGATTTACAGGACAGTCTGGCTCCCGATGACCTCTGGGAAGATGCTTGGAGAGGAAAGAGAAAAGAAAGGAAGGCAAAGGAGAAAAAAGTGAGAAAGTCTCGCTTCAGCCTTTTCACACTGGCTAAGGCAAAGGATGAACTTAAAACTGTGTCAAAAGCCTAAGAATTCAGGTACTCACATGTAAGAAGGGTGACTATAAATGCTCAAAATAGCCTGAAAATCCCAAACCTGAGGCACTACACTTCAACAGCTCAGTTAGGCACGACCAGTTTGGTGGTATGTTCTATCCTACATCTCGTTCTGGGCCAAGTGATCCACACACAGAAGGACGGACTTTCCTAAATTTTCTGCATTACTTCCGTTTTTTTGTCAGATCTGTTATTTTTAGAAGCTACCAACAACTGAGTAAGAGAATTTCCTCAGAAGCAACCAGGAGAATGGATGGTTCTCTGCAACACTTCAGAAGCCCCAAGAACTGCCATCAGCAGCAGTTTATGGTTTGTGTCCAAGAAAGCATTAGTTTCACTTGAAGTTTGCTGCGATCCAGGGTAATCAGCCCCCAGCAAAATAAAAACAGAGGAAGATGTTTGCACATGTTGAAGTCATGGAGTTTCATGAAGTATTGCAAACAGCAGCGCTTTACTCTGGACAGAGAGGAGTGCACTAGCCTTGTGCCAGCATCCAGCTTAGGAGAACATGCTCCCAGCATCAGGAGTTTGTCTTGACTGACTGACTGATGAGGGAAAGGGCAAGAGAATGTTACCATTGCCATGCCATCTGCTGCACTTCGTACTCCTTCTTCCCTGTCATCCACTGCCTTGGGTAAACAGGCACTAAAAAAGCAAGTGCTACAGTGTACATACTGTCCTCAGGCAACATGAAAATGGACTCAGATGTGGCATTCAAACAACAAAAACAATAGCCAGATCTACAAGAAGAGAGAGGAGTCAGCCCAAGCTGCCCTCCCCATGCCATACCCACCTACCCAGAAGGTGAGTAGATCTGCTTTGCAAAGCACTCCATCTGTGAGTGATAGCAAAGAACACCATCTGAAAAACAAAAAGAGCGCTGTCTACAGCGTCCTGGAAGTCAAGTGTGGTTTCTGTGTGTAATCTTAGTGTCGGATGATGTTCTAGCACAGAATATAGAGCACACCTCGGTCTGAAAGGTTCTAACAAACAAAATCAAGGCTTTTTGAGGACCTCTACTGCCACTTGAACTGTCAGTCAGACTCTAAATAATACCACTGTTAGAAGCACTTTTCAAGAGTAAAATCAGGAAGGTCAGTAAGACCGGTATAGCCTGCACAGGCCCTTTGATACACCCTTCCCAGGAAGGGCTGCAAAGAGCCCCCTTCCACAAAGCCATAACCTCCATGCCTTTCACGGCTGTACAGACTGGCCCAGACCACACTCATGCTGAGACTGAACCATGGCAAATACAAGTTCAGGAAAGAACATTCTGCTTTTTGGTGTTAGGACCATGAGTAGCGCCCATTTAAATCCAGACATCAAGCTTATATTGACAGCAGTAGGAAGACGAGCTCATCATAGAATTTTTGCTTTCCAAGACTGTGTTTTGCCCCAGCTTCACTGCCATGCAGATCACAAAGATCCAGACCTGTGTAGAAAATTCTCACTCTGATTTTTGAACTTTGCATTCTTTACTTACAGATATATATATGTGTCCGCCCACCTATCTCTTCACTGTACCACTGCTTCTTTTTGAAGTGATGACTCCAGCCTCAGCCCAGGTCTAGTATTTTATCGCATCCAGTAGTGAACAACTGTAACAGCTGGAATCCTTACGTAAAAATTAAATCCTCTGCTGAACTTTATGAACATAAATATCGGAACAGCTGCTATCCATGTGAAGACTGAAATGGCCAAAAGTGGTGCAACCAGATACGACCAGTTAGGTCAATCGTGCATTTACCTGTACTTCATGCTTTTTATTCCCTTTATGAGTGACAACTGAAAATCCTAGACATCCAGGCCAACAAACCAGGTAATCCCACGCTGCCTTACTCTTGCAGGAGATGCCTTCTTGACAATATTCGCTTCCAAAATTCACTGCGGAAGCAGGACTGGTCTGAAGGGCCTCACTGTGCAGCACTGCCCCGTTCTGGTGACTCACCACATGTACGAGGCCTCAGTGACCTACGTTTTGCAGATATGCACCAATACTTGAAACACTGCACCATGGTCACACACGGTCCCTTCCTGCTGCAGTTCCCAAACACAAAGTTTGCAGTTCCCAAAGCCAGCCGCACTGCCGGCTGCTTTGCCGAGGCGCGGGGCCGGCAGAGGGAGCGCAAGCACACGCGTCAGCTCTGCCTTCAGTCGCCCAGCTCGCCCTTCTCCTCGCACAGGACAGCTGACACTGCCAAACGACAGCCAGCACGGACAGCTGGTTCAAATGAAGCCCAGAAAGAAAACAAAAAAAAAGCACCTCTTTTAGTATCTGTCAAAAGAGTAGGGACAAAAAAAACCCAAACAGAATCAAATGTTACCTAGGGGGTAATGCAAAGCATTTTGCAAATATTTGAACATAACATAAAAAAAACCCCAAAAAAATGGAGTGAGAATTGTCAGTGCGTGTAAGTGGATGAATAGGATCATTTTTAACATTTATCCTCATTCCAGGAAATAGCCATCCTCCATATACACATCCTTGCCTTGTTTTAGACTCTTTCTTTTAT
Organism: Machaerirhynchus nigripectus; assembly: GCA_013397975.1. Classification (NCBI taxonomy): domain Eukaryota; kingdom Metazoa; phylum Chordata; class Aves; order Passeriformes; family Dicruridae; genus Machaerirhynchus; species Machaerirhynchus nigripectus. Next base: position 578,624 of record VZRQ01005462.1, on the reverse strand, counting down.
CTGAAACCAAAAATATTCATCACAATAAATACTGAAAGAACACAAGCACACCATTTGAAAAATGGGTGGTGACATTTTGGTTTGGTTTTCCAACACACAAAACAACAAGGAGTATTTGATGGCCTCTCTCTGGAACACAGAGCCCCAAAAGGGAAGGCAGAAGAGAACTAGACTCACCTCATCCAGTTTGCTTTGGTTTCATCTGTCCCATCAATGGATTTGTAGCGGTTGTTCTTATCAACGATCTGTGGAGCAAGAGAATGGATGCAGCACGTCAACTAGCTGGTCCAGGCAGGAGAAGGTCTGTGAATCTCAAATCACTGACTCAGTTCTAGCCTTAAGTCACGGTGTGAAACTCTACGTTGTGAATCTCAGCTTTCCCAGTATTACAGACTGCTGACCTGGCTGAGTGTGTAGAGGCTACTCTGAACTGACTGAGAGGCATTTTCCTATGTACAAGTATCTGTAACAGAACTATGGATGAAGCTGACAAAATCATTAACAGTCCTGGGATATAAAAGATTAACTTCCCTTTTGGGACAGGGCTGAGACACACATTTATCTTACAGACACAAAGGTGTGAGGAGCATTTCATATCAGCACCTCTCAATTCTTTCCCCAATAGTAACTCAAGTCCCACATTGCAATTCTCATAATAATTAACTTCTGTTGATCCAGTGATCTCTCTATCTCATATGCTAACCAAGTCCTGGAGTATGAGGGGAAAAAAGTTTTGGTGCCAGAATCTGCACGTAGGTCAGTTCCTGATGGACTGGATCTCTTTTCTGGCATCGTGGCCACTCTCTCTGCTCAGGCAGGCTGGGAGTGAGTGCTAGAGGCCCATGAGAGAGCTCTGCAATCTCTAGATCATCTATCTACACCCTTAAGCTGCTAATATTTATGGCAGGTTGATGCTGACATATTGCCCATGTGGCCAGCAGAAGACTTTCAGAGAAGGGGGAAGATGGCTAAGGTTTGGCTCCACAAGCCCGTCACTGCCCCAGCTCTGAACTGCATGGCTGAGGTGTTACTTAGTTGGGGAAACTTGTCACTCACCAGCCATGAGAAGAATCCTGCAGACCTGTCCTGGCTAGAGATCTGCCCCTCATACGGCCCAAAGATGTGACCTTTGGGGATCACTTCGTTCATACAGCGCACGTCATTCTCCCCACTGGGCTCTTTAACCACCTCCATTCCAGGTGGGATGGTCAGCGCTGCCCGGTCAGGAATGCCAACGGGCACTGGCGTGTCAGACACGAACACTGGGGGGCCATGATTTGGACACTCATCCACGAAGTACTCCTGGCAGGACTCACAGACTGCAGAGGAGAAGGAAACGGGTTAGGTCGGGCAGACACGATGCACAAGAGGTACAGGCTCACGCAGCGCACAGGATGCACAGCACTCAGGACTCAGCTCCCGTCCTCCCCCTGGCCCAGCTGAGCCCCTTCCCTAAACTCTGGCCTACACACACACACAGATGCTTCACTGGCTGCTCCCTTGTTCTGCCACGCCTCTCAACAAGGGCTCTGCCCCAACCAACACCTGCACCTGCGTGAGCCCTGGTGCCCTGCACCAATCTGCCACTGGTGGCTGAACACACACGGAAAGGCCCTGTCACTGCCTGCAGAGACAGAGGCTGAGGGCTCCCTGAACATCCCTGGTTAGCACCAAGTCCTCCAGCCAAATAGTTTGATTCCGACACACCAGAGGGGAGCTAAAACAAACATCCCTGAAAACAAATACCCTCATCATATAGCCTTCATTCTGTGCTTGGGAGAGAGACAGCACCCCAGGAACCTGTCCTGTGTCCAAACAGGGATGCAGGTCTACCAGTTGATAACTCACAGGTATGCCAACATAAATGGCACCAGTTTTCCTTCCAGAATATAAGGGAAAGAGTTTTCGTCTGCTCAAAGCTCCCTTTGCAGTTTCTGAATTCAAGTCTTTGGGTTTTTCAGACTCTCAGGGTTTTCCAGTGTGCGTTTTCACATTTCCAGCCTGCTTTCCCCCTACCTCCCTACTTCAGCCTAGCCCCTTCATGGACAAGCTGCTTTTGTGCAACAATTTCCCTACCAACCATGCCAGTCTTTTCAGGTGAGAATGGAAATTTGTCCCTGGCTTTTTTTTTTCCCCCTGCTTCCTGCCCTAAACTGACAGGGAAAGACCAAAGTCTACACAAGCAGCAGTGGTGCTTTTCACTCACTCACAAGACACTTACACCAGAAATCCACTTGCTGAAAGCTCTTGGTCATGATTACATCCCGTTTCCCTTTCAGTTTCTTGGGTTCCATCTCCATGGACTGCAGGTCAGGCCTTCCAGAGCTGAGGAGGGAACAACAGAAGGATGATGTTAACCTACCAAGATGCTGGGACTGCACACAGAGAAGCTGAAGCAATGGGGCCTGACCAACTCCTTTAGCCCCACAGTTGTAGCAGAGAAATAACTAAACTTGCCACCCAATCTGCCAAAAGCTGGTATCTCAGATCCGTAAGGCTAAAGCCCACAGCAGGTAATGGCTTCAGCTAGAGTAGGTGCATATGAGTAGGTGACCACCCCTGTCAAACACCCCAAGGCAGACCTCACAAGTAAGGGCTTTAATAACCTCAAAAAACTCAAGTATATTCCTCGAAACTACCTTTAAGCTGGGATGGAGGTGGAGAGAAAGGGTTAGAGTACATCAGACCGAAGCTCGGCCCCATACCAAGGCTGTCCATACTCCTGGTCCCGGTGTGGAGAGCAGGCCTCTGTTTTTATCGTTACCATCTCCCCTAAGGAAGCCTGGGTCTGGATCAAACAGTCCTTCAAGTTCTCACTCATGTTCTGAAAAAGAATGAAGGAAGGGAGGAGAAATATGAGTGGCTGAGAAATGACGACTTTGCTCCCCCAGGAACCATAGCCTTCCCCCCCAGGCCGGGATGCAGCCAGCAGATCAGGCTCCCTTCTTGGCACCAAGAGTTGCCATCACACACCAGAGCACCCACATGAGCATGTAGGTGGAAACCCCTTCCTGCAGTGGGGAGGGAAGAGCAGTTCAGCTGCAGGTCAGGTGAAGAGCGTGAGACACGACAGAGCAACCTGAGGCATGGAGAATCCGAAGTATGCTTCATGGAGCCCATTAAAAACACACTTGGGATTTCCAACTGCACATGGAATTTAAGACTGATGGGTGTGGTATGTTATGGGAACATAGAGCACCACTACCTCAGAGCAGGTCTTCGCGGACAGAAGGACAAGAAAGAGTAACGCAGATCAGGGCACTGAACCAGGATCTGCCTACAAACACAACATATGCCAGTCTCCACCTTGGAACAGAGGACAGTGTACTACGCCCCTGCAGATGGAGCTTTCTGTGTGCTCTGGGCACCTCTGACAAACAGGGAAGTGCCTACAGAGCCCTCTGGGACTCTACCAAGATTGCACAAATCATGCTTTCAATCTTCCTGTCCTTTGCAGCAGCCAGAGCTGAGCTACCACCACCCTTCTGGCATGCAAGGCTGCTGTAGTGAAAATGCCTCTCCCTCTGCTGAACACAAGAGCCAGGAGGCACTTCACAGAATCATCAATCATTTAATGATGTTTAAGGACAGCAAGCTCCAAAACAGTAACACCTCCCTTCCTCTCCTGTCATGGGGTGGTGCTGAAGAGAAAATATAGATATGTCAAGTGATAATAATTTGGTATGGGTTTAATTTAGATTTTTGGAAGGGCCACTAAGCTTAAGAGCATCCCAGCTTGAGAAAAGGAATAAATTAAGAGTGCTGTTCATCTCTTCACTGCATTCATCTTAAGACTTCCTCCAAGGCACACAAACTAGATGCTCTCAGGCACCACACCACATCAGACAGACTTCACAGCCGCTCCCCCCACATCCTCCGTGATGGCCCTTTCCATGTCCAGTGCCCAGTGACATGCTCTGTTATGCTGCATGCTTGCAGTGCTTATGAAGGGGCCTCTGCAGCTGATCAGACCACTTCTGTCAGGAAAACTGGTGGAAGAGCCCATCCCCATCATGATTTGGCTCAGGGCATTCCTAAATTCATGTTCTAATGTCACAAACCCCTGAAGACAGGAATTTTCTTATTCCACACACGCTTATACGGGCCTGAACACCATGGAAGTCTGGTCTGCATTTCTGCCCTGTTTACAGCAAAAAGGAATGCCATTCCCAACCTCTCTGGCTCCTCTTTGTGCCAGGGGACAAATGATTCGTTTTTCCAATCCAGCTTCTCACATGCCAATGTGCAGCCTGAAAGACGTTTATCAAGCCTGTATCAAGGAGTGTTACTCAATACTCATATAGTGGTCTGAAAGCAAAGCCTCAGCGTAAGCACAACTAGACACATGCAAACACATGCACTTTCAAGCCCTTACGGGACGTCCAAAACAAGACACGTTTTCTTTCAGAATTACCACAGCCATTCAGAAGGAAAGCGATAACAACGCCAAAGAAGGGCTCATTATTTTGGCAGGCTGAGTCCCTTGTCTGCGCTCTCTGGAGCAAGAGCAAAGCTCTCCAGTCCTGTACCCATGCACCAGCCAGTGCTGCAATCAGGGCCTACCTGCCCTTCTCAGAGAAGAAAAAGTATTTTCTGCAAAGTCTGCAGTAAAGCAGCTGAAGAGGGAGAAAGCTTGGGGAGCAGGAAAATGTTAAAAGACAAGAAGAGATAGGTGCTGTCCCAGAGCTGGCTAGCTGTGGGGCCTGCACTGTCACAGGAAAGGTGGATGCTGGCTGTGGGGCAGACGCTCTCAGTCAGAACAACCACCTGTTTTGAAAGCCTGGCAGACAGGACACCTGGAGTTAAAACACCCATATCCCCCAATCATTCAGCAGAAAGAGATGCATCCATTTGTCTCTGAAGATAAATTGACTTTTCCTTTCCCACTCTTGCTCCATGGAGACTTACAGAGTGAGAGAAACCCTGTGATGACACAGTCTGACCTCCTGCCAAGGAAGGTCACCGCGTTTCCTTCAGTTCTGGTTAAACTACTGCATAGCTCCAAACAAAGGGGGAATAAAAAAAAAGAAAGAAACACTGTGTTTACTTTACACATGAAGCTCCGTGTTTTACTGTATAGCACATTTTGCAGCCCTCCCCTCTCTTGGTCCTCCCTGAACTCCCTCCAACTTATCAGCAACATTCCTGTGCAGCACACTGGCAGGAGCAGCACCTTGCACCGAGATAACGCCCTCCCTGCCCCTGCTCAGGATTGCCATGTTTGTGTCCAAGTGCCACATTTACTTTCTGGCCACTGTGCCCAGCTGGGGTTCTGTTTTCAGCCGGGGTTCTGTTTTCAGTGAACCACCATGCTTCTGTAAGAGCCCTTGCTCCCAGGCCACCACACAGGCTGCCAAGCCTCCCACCTGCTCTGAGAGTAGGTGACTGCTTTAAGAGTGTCACACGACTCCTTGTTGTCTCACCCAGCACACACACAACCCCAAGTTCACCACTAACTCGCCTCCTTTCACTACTTGCAATTTGCCCAGATTCTATGTTGCCCACAAACATAATCCAAATTAACTTTTTTTTTTTTCCCCAGGACACCAACAATCTTAGAATCAAGAGAACAATTTAGGCTGCAAATGACCTTTAAGATCATCATGTCCCACGTAAATCTAGCTCTGCCAAGTCCACCACTAAATCATAGAATCATTCAGGCTGGAAATTACCTTTAAAATCATCAAGTCCAACAATAAACTTAGCATTGTCAAGTCCACCACTAAACCATATCCCTAAGTGCCATAGCTACATGTCTTTTGCAAATCTTCCAGGGCTGGGGACTCAATTACTTCCCTGGGTAATTTGTTCTAATGCTTGATAACTCTTTCATAATATCCAATCCAAACTTCCCCTGGTGCAAATTGAAGGCATTTCCTCTCATCCTATCACTACTTAATAGGGAGTAGAGACCAATTTCTGCCTCTTGATTAGCACTGAGCAAAAAAAATAATTCCCAGCTGAGACTACTACACTACCAGCAATGGGGCTACTTTTGTTGTCACACTGTGACCTTTTATTTAGTCAGGTTTTCCTTTAGGCATTGACTCACAGAATGGCTTGGGTTGGAAGGGACCTTAAAGTTCATCTAGTTCCAATCCCACTGCAGAGACAGCTTCCACTAGACCAGGCTGATCAAAGACCCATCCAATTTGGCCTTGAACATTTCCAGGGATGGGGCAGCCACAACTTCTCTAGACAACATGTTCCAGTGCCACATCACCCCCACAGTAAAAACTTTTTTCCTAATATCTAATCTAAATCTACTCTCTTTCAGTTTAAAGCCATTCCTCCTTGTCCTATTGCTACAGACCCTGCTAAAAAGTCTGTCCCCAGCTTTCTTATAAGCTTCCTTCAAGTACTGAAAGGCAGCAATCAGGTCTCCCTGGAGCCTTCTCTTCCCCAGGCTGAACAATCCCAAATGTCTCAGCCTGTCTTCACAGGAGAGGTACACCAGCCCTCTGATCATCTTCACGGCCCTCCCTCCTCTGGACTTGCTCCAACAGTGCGTGTGTGACACACTGAATCATCCCATCTATTTATTCCCATGACTTGTTGCACAACTTCAGAGCATTAAACATGCTAGCTAGACTTACTAACAGTTTTACCTTTATCAAGTAAGATTATAGCAACACCAGAAAATCAAACTGTGTTAGAAAATAAAAATTTAAAGAAACCAGTACAGACTGATTATTACAATTAATACCCCCTTAAATCAGGGCCAATATGATCCACATCAACTATTATGTTATTTTACTGGAAGCAAACATCAGACTGTGGGTAGCCTAGTTAAATTTGCCCAGTTAAACTTGAAATTGGCCTACTCGCTTATGAGTAATACACAACATTTTTTTAAGTCTAACTCATCATGCATACTTTTATTTTCTAAATTATTTAAAAATTAGCATTTATGGCCTAGAGAGTGCTGCTCAGTCAGGCCTTTTAAAATCCCTGGACACAAGTTAGCCAGAGCAGCAAAGTTTAAAATGTACTGTTGTAGTAGCTGCTATTTGGCAATTTCCCCAACTACTGCTACAACAGAGAGCATCACGCTGCTGCTGTAACTGGTACCATCCTCTAGCTATTCTTCCAGAAAAGAAACATATGACATTTGTCCAATTCCAGACCTCAGCAGATGACTGTGCTTTTATGACTCTTTTAGCTTCTGATGTATTCAAAGTGGTGTTTAATTTTTTCTAATTTCACTGCTCATTAGTTTTTTTTTCTTGCCAATTCTCCTCCCCCTTTAGCCTTCCACAGCTACAAGAGTCTAGTTCACATTCTGCCGTTTTCAATCCCTCCCGTTCATTTTTTTGGAGTTTTCTTGGCAATTTTTACAATTGTGTTTATTCTAGCACCTAAACATGAAGAGTCTCTGAAGATTTCAGTTGATGTGGAGAAGCACCATATAAGCATAAGCAGAGCAGGCTCCTTGGTTACTGCTGAAGGTATTCCCAGGGGATACTTGGCCTCACCTGTGCATGTCCCATGCCCACCAGGACATTTAGCCCTCCCAATGTTCAGTGGGCACACAGCCTACATCCTAGCAGCATGTCAGTGAGGACAATCCCTCGGTGAGAGGGATGCTCTGATGATCCAGGTGCTTTTTGCACACAACATCAAGCACCTTGAACAGCAAAGGCAATTGTGCACAGTGGTCCTCAGCAAAACCACGACACCAGCGTGACTGCTACAAATCCCAAGAGGCATGCTTGGATCATCCCCGCGTTCACAGCAGTGCCACATAACCTCTCCTCTTTTCTTTACAAAGTAGGCAAGGACCTGCCACATTTCTGCATGACTCTAAGATCTCCAGTGGCTTTGCCATATTGCTCAAAATCAGGGAAGTAGAAAACACAAGAACATCTGAGCTATTAATCTCTAATGTAGGAAAAAACCTCCAAACGGGGTTAAGCATGAACAAACCTGTCCTCAAGTATGCTGCCTTTATCACTGCCCCTCTTGTAGTTATTAGTTAACAGTCACAGACTCTTATCTGCATGGATCAGCCTCTAAAACAGAGCTTTAATTTTACATTTTACTGGCAGGTTTCCCAGACTGGGACATTCTTTCATGTGGAACAGCCATATAGGAATCTATCCCCTCCTCAGTACACAGCTCCTTCACTCAGCTTCTCACTGCTGGCCTTCTGGAGCTCATCCCCTCTTCTTTTAAGGCAGATCTTGCTTAGCTTGTGCCATTCTTTAAAGTGCAGACCCATAGTGAAAGATGGACATGAGTTCATATGCTTTTTCCACAGTTGCATATTATTACCAGAAATAGTAATCCGGAACAGTCAGCTACTGACAAGCTGAGAACAGGGAATAAAGCACAGCATTCAAGGCTCTGAGCTCCCCCCCATACAGCCATGGAAGACCCAGGCCGACCGTTCTCCCTGAGGTGAAGGCACTTACCAAGGTCCTCGGCCATACCAACCACTTCAGGTCACTTTATGAAGTACGAGGTGGCTATGCTCCTCATGCTTGCAGCCAGCGCAAACTCTGAAAGATCGAAGATCCCACAAAGAGGGAGAACCAGTTTCCTTAGAGGAGTACCACTGTCCGCAGTCGGATACAAGCCAATGGTCCACTGGGAAAATTGCTTTTGCCTACACAGTTGCCACAGTACTTTCCCCACAGAAGTACATTTCTGTGGGTGAAACTGTCCTCTACCCAGGGTGCAGCAGAGCAGTGTACCAGCACAGCAAATGCTGGTGGCAGCAGGGCAAGACCCCGTGACCTGCCTCCCAGCCTGCTACAAGGCCAGGGCTCTTCTCAGATGGCCACAGAGCAAGGCTGAATGCAGCCAGCACACCTGGCAACAAGCTGAAGCAGTCTCAAACTCAAAGTTAATTAGTGAAAATTATAGGTCATGCATGATGTAGGATTTGAGCAGCCACGGGCTGTGACCAGGACTTGTTTAACTCATTGTCAATTACCCCACTACACTCAGGAGCCATAAATTCACCGAAGTATGAAATATTTTGTCTGAGTTTCAAATTCTGAAAACACTGAAGAAGGTCAGGACTACAAGAAAGATGCCTGGAAACACCACCAGTTTTTCTGCAGCTTTCTGAAGAAGCTTGGAGAGCAAGCTTCAAAACCGTAAGACTTAAACCTGTTTTACAGCAGGGAGGGCTGAGAGTTCCCAGTGGTTTTAACTTGCCCAAGACCAGTAACTGACATGACAGAGAGGATGGGGTGCCACAACACCAAATTCCCACTGCCAGCCTGATTGCAGACAAGCTGGGAACACAGAAATTCCAGCTTGCCAACGTGGAACTCCTCCTGTAATCTCAAATGGATGTGAGATGAGTTCACACTGTCACTGTTACACGGTTCATTGGCAAAACATGCTATCAATACCCTCCATGATCTGCTTCGTGACAGACACATTTCAGAGGGGGAAGAAGACAGAAAACCTCTGAAATAACCCCTGAACCAGTCTTAAGTTTGTTTTATGATGGATTCTAGAGAAGACGGAAAATACTGACAACTTTACAAGATTTGTCACAAAATTCTCTATTATGGTCAGTTGGGAGGGTTTGCCCTTTGTCGATCTCCAGAGTAGGAAGAGGATCCATGTGTTCATCCATGCGCTGTCACGGAGCAGCATGAGCTATGGAAGGCAGGTATTACACAATGCAACTTCTATGTTAAACGTTGAGTAAGGACTCAAACAAGCAGGATGCTGAAAACGTAAAGCTCCCATGCAGCCTAAAAGCCTCTGAAACAGTGCAACATGCCACAGAACCAAGGCTGAAAGAATTGTTTAAGTGGCTTGCATTTTTAAAATACACGGAAACTTCTCATTTTTGCTGTACTCAGCTCCCTGCATTGATCTCACAGACTCACAGTTTAAGGGTAGAAATGAGAGTTAGGACAATCTGATTGACACCATGTACATCCCACTTCTTTACTTTTAGCCTACAAACAGGACAAAACCTCCATCTGAGGTTAGCAAGAGGAAGAGAAGCCAACATTTCATGAGTTCATCTCAGTTGTTAATCCCCAACACAGACAAGTCATATGTGACTCTCTCTAGTTCTGTGCACCAGGCAGCAATTCTTTCAAAGGGCCCTGGAACCTGATGGGAAAGGATGAAATACCCGGCATGCTGGCACACTGCTTTTAGCAACTGGAAAGAATTGCTTCCCAGGTTAATGGTTGTAATAAACCTCACCATCTTTGGTCAGAACTGCCAGTTGCCCTTCTTTGCCTTTGGCTTCAACATAAATATATACCTACATTTATAAAGCTAAAACAAACAGACACAAAACCCCAGTACTAAAACTAGATGTTATTTCACCATTTTTCTCCCTAAGGACAGAATTAGAGTACAACTAAGTGGCAGCTGTAAGCCTTCTTCCTTAAGGCACTACTGAAAGGTGTTTGGATAGGAATAGTGATAAGCACTGAATAAACCACATACATAGCAGCCCCCTGGCTATGCATCCATGCAGTATCTTCTCAGCTTTCCAACAATTTTCATCATTCTTCTGTGTAACTCATCCAATTTCCTCTACATCACTTCAAGATGCTGGCACTAGAAAGCCACGCTGATGTAAGACTGAGTTTGAAGAAAATATAAGGTTTACAGACATAAAACGACCTCCTCACCCTGATTCATTACTACCCTGTTTGTGTCCAAAATCATGGTTGTCTTTTCCAGCTAGAACCTGGCACAGAAAGCTCCCCAGAGCTGCCTGTCCATTCTGACCCCCATGTTCTCACAGGGGACTGCTCAGGACACAGCCTCCCTTCACAGATCACGTTCAGGACATGCCTTTCCAGGTTCATAAATCTCCACTTGTCTGCATGAAAATGATTTGGTTTCAATAACCTCATTTACCAAACAAACTGCATTACACTGTCCTGCCCCTATCAACAGCTACAATTCACCAAACATGTTTCATCTACACATTTTGCAAGTGATGAGTCATGTCTTCTTCTGCATCATTAAGTAACTGTCAGGCATATCTGGCTTCCCCTTCCCCTTATCTGAAGAGAAGGGTCATCAAGTCTACTTCTTTGAAAACACAGCCTCCACATATCATGTTGCAGAGACTCTTCTGTAAAATGATCAAGCTCTAGCTTAAAATAGATGGATTATTTGCTCCCCTCGTCTAAGGTGGCAATGCCAGAACCGTGATCTTTTGATGCTGAAAAGATCTTTTCTACGTTCATCTTCAAGTTAATCATCAAACAGTTGATTTATTAGCGTGCTAGAACTGTCCTTTAGCTTAGAGTATCCTTCATCCTCCTTACTGTTTATACTGCCACTTCAGTTTATTTATTGGATGCTGGCTCTCTATCAATCACTACCCTCACTTCCTAAGCTACTTATATTTTATTGATATTCTCTGGCATTTGATATTAACTGGGTTCTCACACACTGAGTTAACTGCCTTTTATACGTAAATATGTATCACAAATAGAGATCTCTCTTCATACCAATGGTAAGCTTCTCAAAGAACAAAATCAGACCTTTTTAAGAAGTACAAGACACTTTTCCATGACACCAATTTTCAGGCATGAATTACTTTATATTTACCCACGACTGGTGTCATGCTACCCAGCCTGTGTTTTCCTGGGCCATCCACTTAGCAATTTTCAAAACTGTCCCAACACAATCACTCATTCAGTCTCCTGCATTTGCTGTGATCCACCAAGACTGATTAAAAGTGAACATGAGCAAGCTAGAGACCTCCTCTCATTCATCTAGTGCTCACTATATTTCAAGGGAATGTGCATTTTTCCTTAGATCAGCTGCCAGCAAAACTCTGCTCACCGACAGGACCCCATGCTACACAACTCCCACGTGGGTCCCTGGATCCCTACTTGTAGCACTCAACTTCTGGATAATGAGCTTATCCTTCCCTTGCTGCTGGCCCAGCTGTCAGCAGCAATGGCAGTCAAGGGCACACAGCTCAACAACGGGAAGCAGAGACGTGAATTTACAGCCCAAATGACCTTTTACTCTCATTCATGGACAGACAAAAAAGCTAGAGTGAGGAAGTGTTTGGTAGGCACACGACAGGCTGGGCCATTGTCACACTCCTGCTCTTCTGCTGTGCTGGGAGAGGGAAAAGACACTGGAGTGCCTTTAATGTTTTATAAGGCATGTACAGGAAATTCAAGACGCCCTGGTCAGGTCCTGCCAGCTTCACTGTGCACCTGGGACCCTGCCACATAGCACTGAGCACCTGCCTGCCACCCCTGTTGCCCACAGTGAGGTCAGATGCACCCAGAAGACGCCTGCACCTGTGCAGGCTGGTCAGCCCAAAAGTTTTTGTGGGTGAGCAACACTAGTGATTCATGTATTTGAACAATGATGGATGTAAAAAGGGAAAGGGAAGGGAAGGCGTGGGGGTGGGCAGGAAGCAAACCCCAGACACTAGTTTCTAAATAGCAGATGTGGCTATTCTGGCTAGAAAACTTCCACTTTAATTTCTAACCCACAGAGATGGGAAATGATTCATGAAAAATCAACAGGATAAAATTAGCTGGAAGGCAGAGAGATAATTCATGCAACCCAACCGTCATGGGCTGAAGTGCCAGCACTACCAGCACTGCCTGGCATTTCAGCCTCCGGTGCCCTTCAGTGACTGGCACCTGGCCAGCAATCAGCTCTACATATATTTCCTTAGTGTCAAAATTAGCCCCTCTGAAAGCACATCCATCTTCTAACAAGACGGCCTTTCACTCAGCACTTTTCCAGAACTTCCAGCTTTTCCTTTTTTAAAAAAAGAAAGATTACCTGCAGTATTCTGTCTTTTTCTTCCACTGGTGAATGTTAAGTGGTGCCAGAAGACCGAACTGGATGGGCAGGCTTGCACACACATCTGTGAGGCATGGCCAAGCTATGCACTAAAATCAAAGTGCCTCACCAAGTCAGAAAACTCAGTGCATTTTGCCAGAGGTCCCTTTTCCTGCACAAAGCCAACAACACACTCAACAGCAACAACCAGGTGCTGGTCTGCCTAAACATACACCAGTGATTTTTTGTAAGACTGCTGCTAAATTCTGCCAGGAATCACAGAACATGATTTCACTCTTGATACAGTCACATGATAGAAAGTCTTTTGAGCAGACTTGTATTACTTACAAATCGCAACCCAAAGCTCTTTATCCCAAAGGCAGATGAGAAGCTTCCACTCCTCCAAGAGACCTCTGGACTTCCAGGAGGCACCTGGTTATTGAACAATGCCCATTCCCACCACCCAACTCAAAAGTTTCAGGAATCAAATGTAAAATTGTAAAGCCTCCGGAGCACCAGTACCTCTAGGCAGGCAGTCTCAGGTGCAGGGGAATCCTCATTCCATTGGGACCTATGGGTACAGACATAAAATAAAGCTAAAATCCTGCTTTGGCACCATTTCTAGTTGGTGCCTGTTTCTGTGGAAGGATGTTACGGGACAGTTCCTCTATGCTTGTTACAGTGGTTTCACTCTACTTGGACTTCAGGACACGGCAGGCAGCTCCTTTCTTTTTACTTGTTCAGCAAAAAGGGAAAGTGTATGTGGGAGAAAATGAGAAGGTAGAAGATCTTCCACTTGTTCCTAAAATTCTGACAAACTAGCTCAGTCCTTTAAAAGCACTAACAAACACAGCAGGCAAAATGAGAACACATCAACTGTTCCACAAAATGCAGAGGAAGCAAAAGCAAGAGCAGTATTTATTTCTCCTCATTTGTACCCTCTTGCAGGCCATTACGAAGATAAGATCTCCTAGCACAACAGACATTATTCAGAGCTGGTAAATCTGTCTACAGGTTAGGGACTCATGTTACATGGCTTGGATGAGTAGTGGTTGAGCATGGGTCACACCGACCCCCTTTTCCTTGGGGCAGGCAGCAGTCCAGATACTCCCAGTGTCGGATCTGCCAAGAAACCAGATATCCGTGTGCTGAATTCACCACCACCACAATTCGATCTGCACATTCCCTTCCATACAGAGACTGGTGTTCAGACCCCAAATATCCTAACACAGCTAACTAGAAAAAAATTTCCAGCAGGGGCCAAGCACTGCTGGTCCATACGTGCAACCTCAAGTGTGTCTTCTACATAAAGGTATTGGGTTGCACAGAAATATGTGGTCCTTTACACTATGGACATTTTCAAAACGCTGATTAGCAGACGCATGGAAAGAGCCCAAGATCCCATTCAATTCCAGTCCAAAAAGCAGAGGGAGCATGTCAGAGTTACTTCACGTGTGCAATTCACTAAGGGACTACAAACATTCACCAACTCTCCTAGAAGAATTCAAAAGCAACATCTCAACACCTGACTAGGAATAAGACCTGGTTAAAAAAAACACCCAGCCAATCATCAGTTAACTCCATTACACCCAGAGAGGGTATGTCAGCATCTGATTTAGTCAGTGCTAGCTCTCAGCACATCCAGGAGATGCAATCCGTGGATCCCCAGTTCTGGAGGTACCACCTTTGCAACAGCAATGCAGCACTAGTTGGTGGGACTTTGCGCTGAGGGTCAGGCACCTCTACACCCACTCAGCAGCCCCTCACTACTTGAGGTAGAATTTTCAAGGAACAAAGCAACTTACAAACATACCATACATAAGAATGTTCTCTTTACAATCACAAAGGGAAGAGAAAATTAGTAATTTTAAAGCTTCTGTTCTTCAAAAGCTGATTGAAATAATTTGATCTCGGAAAATATCATCGGCAAGCCTAGGTGTGAAACATGACAACTATAGAACATATTTTATTGTTCATAAAAGTATGTTTCTGTGTCATTAGTATTGATTTTTCCTACAGTCAGTTTCCAAGTGTTTTCATTAATTTCCCCTGAATTGATAAAAGGACTGGACTTTGCAAACTGTGGCGTATTTAGCATTCTCATTAGTGTTTCCAAGCAAGGAATCTCCAATTCAAAGAAAGCAGCAGACCACATGAAGTACTGCAGCAGCATCAGAAGAAAAGAAATTTATAAACCCAAACAACAGCAAACCCCCTTGATATACACAGACATGAGGAAGTCAAGGTTTATACAAATGAAAGGTGTAAAGAGGAACATACTGGGAGTGGAAAGGTAATTCCAGTCAAACTTAGGACATCTTTCAAGGAAGATGCTGTGAACACTTAGTTTGAGTCTGCAGTTGAAGGACCACATTTAACTCCACCCAGCATATTATGATGCAGTTTATATGACATATTTTCAAAATAAAGCTTCATTGTCCTAAAAAAAGGAATGTACTGGAAAATATTTCATATTGATTATCAGCCTGCAAATGACTGATGGCACTGAACAAAATCGGCTCCAGTTAACAGCCTTCAACACTCTGAAACACTCTGAAAGGGTGTTAGTAGGGTACTATTGGAGCTGTGCACCCCAGATGCCCTGATCCATAGTCAGGAGCCGGAAGCCAGTGCTCTGCAGCCCACAGAGATGACGTGGCTTGGGGACCAGCACAGGATGCTCAGCGCCTCAGCTCCCCAGTGCGCAAGGCAGGAGCACTGCTGGCTCTCAGGGAAGCTAATTACAGCAACCCTAGAGCTGCCGCGTGAGATAATCCCCCACATCACCTCCCATGAACTTTTACTACCCTGTCCTTATACATCTTCCCCACTACCCACAGCCAGGTTTCCACAGGCAGAAGCCAGCCCCAGCTGACAGCAGCACAGGCAGCAAGGTGAGTGATGGGAGTGGCAGCCCGAGTAAGGATTGATGCCAAGACTTTAAAACAGCAGTCCCTCCTCTGGGACAAGTCACTACAGGCGAAGGTAAACGAGCCTTGCTGGAAAGCCAAATCCTAAGGAAGAGAGAAGAAAGGGGGCAGAGAAAGAAGCCATTTATCAGAGCATGCTCAAACTGGACAGCTCGGCTTATGACTGACCCTTCTGATGGGCCCCCTACTGACAGCTGTCCACGAGCGAGGGACTGCACTGAAACAGTCCCGCAGTACGCATTACTGACTGACTGCTGGAGGCTGCCAGTTTCTGCAGCTTAAACCTTAAATTACGTGTATAATGCTTTTACCTTCTGACTGCAGAGAAACTGTTCTCAGCCCGAGTATCGCCAGAGTACTGCCTCCCAGCCTTGCAGAGAGAAGCAGCCCTCGAGCACCAGCTCTAAAGGATACAAGCTATCCTGCCCCCGCAAATGTAGCAATGCCCAAGAAACACAACAGCAAAGTTCAAAGTGTCAATATTTTTAATTGCTTGACTGTCTCTGCAGAAACATATGTTCTTGCACTTATGTGAGGAGCTTGGGATGGAAGTTGGAAAAATGCCTGTGCTAGTACCACCTTCACTTCTAGCTGAACTTCAAAGCCTACATGCTCAGGACAGTGACCAGACTTCTAAAAAACCACATGGAAAATGTGATTCTAGTTGCCAAGTCAAAATTTACTCCTTCATCTCTGCTTTTTTGCTCTCAAATGCCTCAGTCTTTTCTATCAGTATTGCCCCTCATGTGGTGGGCATTATAAAGAAAAACTTCTCTAACATGGGATACTTGTGTTGCCCTCCTCATCAGGTTTCTTCTCCATCCACCTTGGCTGCTCCCACCTTTCAAAGATGCCACAGGACTGCTCTGTTTTCCATTGCTCTTTGGCCTCTTGTACCTGCAAAATTCTTCTCTTTCCAAAGCACTTTTCCCTCATCTTCTTTGCAAAGATGCCACACAGGGCAACACGAACTGCTCACCTTGTCCTCTGCTTTTCTTAGGGTGGTTGGACTTGCTACTGGAATCCACTTGCACAGACAAGTTTAACTAGCAGGAATTCCTGAAAAGCCACATTTTACTATGTAGCTTTAGAAGGAACATTGCTCTAGAGGCTTTACTTAAAAATTCCTTTGGTAGCAGAGAAGAGGTCACAGGGAGAACAGAAAACCCTGTGAAATTAAAGCCTTCTTTACTCCACTACTGCAGAGGGGTCAGGGCAAGAGGAGGCACTAAAACTGTCTGCAGCTAAACAAGAGCTCTGGTCCAAGAAACTTCACCCACTACAAGAGAGCCTCAGGCAGGAGCACTGTACAGACGTGCTTACAATGAGAAACGCCACAAGCATGACAAGGGGTGAAACGGGAAGCAGCAAAGCCAGCATCCCACACAAGGGCTGCCCAGTTGCAGGCCAGCAGGAATTCTGTCACTTGCTCAATGCCAGCGGATATTGCACGTGCTGATTCCCCTTCACCGGCTACGCCTGTGCCTCAAGCAGCTCTCAGCCCCGGTGTCTGAAGGGTCTCTGCTCAGGTGAGAGAACAGATCAGACAACTCAGCACTGACGCAAGAAGATAACATCAAGCAAATCCTGATGTGCATCCAGCTGACTCCAGATTTCTTAAAAGGCCAGAAAGCTGCACTGCAAACTGAGGAATACAAGTGATGTTTGCTTGTCTTGGCTTTACTTAGGAAAACCACAGGTCTCAGGTACACATGTTCCCAGTGCAGAGGAGGCATCAGAAGTTCCCACCTGCGCTCACTCCACTGGGAACAACAGTCATTACTTCTCACTGGTACCCAGTCTTATATCTTCAGATCAAGTTTTAGCAGCTTATTTCTTTGTTCTGAAGGTCCCCAACTTAACCTACGGTATTATTTGATTATCAAACAAAAAACAAACCCAAACCATTTTGCCTTTGGGACTACATTTAGTTTCTACGTACAAATTTTCTCATCCACGTACCACCAGATTGGCAATAATGATTTTAAATATGCTACACCAAAATGTCACAAGTATTAGGCAGCATTTTAAGAGCTCTGGAAATGGTTTAGTAGCACTTACAGAAGAACCAGCAAGAGACAGGCGCTGCTAACAGCAACTTTAAGAATAAAGAGCTAGGTAAAAGCATGTACTTCTCTTGCATAAGTGGACATGGCGGGAAAAAACCCTCAAAACCCCACTACTCCACTTGGGAATTAACCAGCATGAGAAGGGAGGTATGAAAGGAAAAAAAGAATATTAAAAAAAACCACAGAAGGATAAAGTGTACATAGTAGTCTCTATAAAAAGACCGAAGACCTCTCTTGCCTGGGCTTGTATTTCTTCTCAATATACACACTTTGATTCCTGACTCAGAGTAGCAGCTTCCACTCTGCACACTGCCTGCGTCCCACTGATTGCAAAGCCAGCCTGCTGCAGTGCAGGAGCCTTCCAGCTCCTCGGCCAGTGTTCACAACCTTTACACTGCTCCTACCAATTTCAAGCAGTCCCATCACTTCCAGTGAGGAATATGAGCAACAAGCTGCCCTCATCCCATCCCATCCCAATAAGATGGACCTTGCATCAGTTAATAAAAAATCTGGTTTCAAAGAAGTCCTTGTTTTTGCCCTCATTATTTACAATCAGGTATTACCCTCACAATAATCCTCCCCTTCACTTGTTAAAAAAGTGCAAGTAATTGCTATCAGTGACCAGTAAGGCTCACAATGAGAATCCCACATAAACTGCCCCAGAAAGCACGATGCTTCATGCATGGTCCACAAAGATGGACAAGATGGACAAAGATGGACAAGAGGAACAACGTATCCCAAAACCACAGAGCTCTGCACCAAAGTCAGCACGGAGTCAGGAACCTGAGGACCTCCTTCATGCTCCACAAACAGCTGGAAGGAGCTCCAGCCTTTGACATAACCCCTGCACAGGAGGGAACAACGACTTCCCGTGGTCCTGCTACTCCATGCTGCAGTGAGATCGGTCAATTCAGCATCTAGCCAAGAGCCAGGGCAAACTTTGGCATCTCCCATGGCTACCTCAAATCCTCCCCGGTTAATGATTCCAGCAGCCAACCCCTCCTTTGCTAACACAGTCCTTGGCCACACCAACAGCCCTGACACTTGAACTCTCTGCAGGCTGAATGTGCTTTAAGAGCTCCACGTCACTCAGCCCTGTGCTAAACTACTTCTTCTAGAGCAGAAGCACCTTCGGTCACTCCTTGCAAGAAGCAAACACCCATCATCTCAATACTTTTGTTTGTGATTGCAGCTTGCACTTGAAAAGCAAAAGCACACTGTCCTCATAAGGCATGCTTGTCTGTTGTGGGGTTTATACACAATTCATTAGAAAGTCAGAAGACTCATTTCCCTTTCCACTTTCACTGCCTATAATCTTGGTGATTAGATAAAAGAAAATTTAGGGGACATGAAGCCCAACCCAGGCAGTGAGCTTGAGCTCTGTCAGTCTCACAGGGAGTTAAACCTTGCTGGCAGAACCAGATCCAAGGGGCTGCTGGATATTTGGGGCTGGGACTCCTTTGCTGCTTAACAAACCTCTGCACACACCTGCAGTGCTGGAAAACAATCCTATCTTACGGTTAGGTTGGTATTTTTTTAAGCTGGTTCTGCCAGTTCTCCTCCCATAAATGAGAAGCATTAATCACAGGAAAAAGAGGAAGCAACACTGAGCCAACAGTTTTGCCCACAGGCCAGCTTTTTTTTTTTTTCAGGGATCTGAAAAGGACTCTGGAGGCATCTTCCATTTCCCTCTGAAATACGACTAGTGATATCGGAAGATTTGCAAAGAAGCTTGAGAAGTCTTGTAACTCAAACCCCGCCACCCCCCAAACCCACAGAGGGGAAAAGGCCCAAGAATATGCATCTGGAGTTTTTCTGCGCGAGTTAAGAGAGCATCCCGGCTGAGCGGCGCAAGGGCAGCTCTGCCCTTGCGCTGCGCACGGGGCGCGGGCGGTGCCGCAGGCTCGGTGCCCGCTCCCGCGGGCTGCCCGTGTCCCGCCGCCCCGGGAGCG
>VZRQ01005462.1:531210-550254 GCA_013397975.1 Machaerirhynchus nigripectus | reverse complement strand
TTTTTTAAACGAGGAGAGATTATTTTCTCATTTTCTTTGTCTTTTCCCTTTTATGATGAAATCTTCGTCTTTTAGGTGGAGGTAAAGTAGCATGTGTTTGCCCAGTGAAAGCTTTAGTTTCTCCCAAAGGCTGATTGCTATTTCCTTTAGTAACATTGTTAATAAATTAAACTTAAGTTAAAAGGCCGTTTGGTTAATACAAAGTGTCAAAAGTGTTTCGAAGAACAATTCAATAAAAATACATAAAAACTAAAAAGAAAATCAGTAAAAGCTCTGGATTTTGCTTTTCTACTGTCTGAAGATTAAAACAGATACAACACTTAAAAAAATTTCACCGAAGTGGATTTTCCTATCTTGATCAGTTGTAAGAACATTTGGGCAAAGGAATCCTTTAAAACATGGGGTATATTCCACGGATTTTCCTGCTAAGAATGTTTTTATTTTAAATTTTCACTAACACTTTCCTCCAGACTTGCTGGAGTGTCATTTGTGTCATGATCGCTTCCAGTAGGAGGAAAAAATAAGTTGGTAGGTGTTTTCCTCCCTCAGTTTCCTTTGTGAATGAGTTAGTACATTGTGTATAGTCCCTTTGGTTGGGTGGTTTATATGGGCAGAAAAGACAAGCTTCGCTGGTCGGTGCGAGTCTTTCAGACTTTAAAGGCGACCTGAGAGAATGCCCAAGCCCAAACCCTCGCAGGTTTGAAGTCTCTGTTGGCCTCAAATGAGGTTTTCCCGCTGCCCGGCGAGAAGGAATCGGAGCCGCTCCCCGTGTGGATGGGCTGGCTCCGCCCTGGCGGGACCCGCGCTCGGCCGCGCTCCTTCAGGGCAGCCCCGGTGCGGGCTCCGGCTCCGCCGCAGCTCGCCCCGGCTCTCCGAGTCCTTGCCCGTGGGACTGCGGTGCCTGTTCCCCAGCTGAGCCTGCTTTCCCCGGGGCGGGATGGATGTCGAGCCGCCCTCCGCCGCTCCCCGCCCTCTGCCGGGCGGCCCGGGGCTGTGCCGAGGCACCGCGACCCCGCCGCCCTCCGGGCGTGGGAAGCTGACCGGAACAGGTTGCTCAAACTGGGGATGCCCCATCCCTGGAAGTGTTCAAGGGCAGGTTGAGTGTGACTCTAAGCAATCTGGTCTAGGGGAAGGTATCCCCGCCCATGGCAGTGGGATTGGAACTACATGATCTTTAAGGTCTTTTCCCACCCAAGCCATTCTATGATTCTACAATTCTATGTTTCTGTGATTCTATGAAAATTAGCCATTCATTTATACACGACCTAGATTAAAACCAATTTTGTTTTGGGCTGCTACAGAAATTTAAATGCCAGTTCCCTCTAGGCCACTCAGTTGCCATCACTACCAATAAACAAAGCATAAAGGAGGTAATGAAGTGTTAGAAGATGAGTCCACTCTCTTTATGCTCCATTAGGAACACATTAAATGTTTGCCAAATAATTAAAAACCCCCAATATTTTAAACAAAACTGATTTTCTTCAGGTTTTCTGAAACTGATCTTTCTTCAGCTCTCATGGAGACTCTGCAGGCAGAACAGAAGCTTAAGAGTAGGAATCTTACAAGGCTTTCCATGGAGCTCCTTCTTCATGTGAAGCGCAGCAAGTAAATTGTAGTATTTTCCCCACAAAGGACAGCATTGTTTCTTTTACCTTTGATGAATCAGTAAGTGCAAATTGATTTCTGAATGAAGCTGTGTCTCTAAATGTGGAATTTTCCGTATTTTTCCTACTGAAGCTCATTTTTAAGAAAGATAGCTCCCCGAGGATCCAAACCAAGCCAGAGCAAGATGGAATTGTTGGGAAGGTATTTTGGGATTGGAACAGCCTGTATCAGAGAGACAACAATGTAGAGCGAAGGAGTGGGGAAAGAAAAGCACTGACAGAAAGCTGTGGGGTGTGGAAATACAAGTATCACATCTCCCAGTAATGCTGAATGCTGTGAAACCCCCGTCCACCCAGCACTGCCAATCTCTCAAACAACCTTGAAGTCTTCTGGATGGCAGTCTCAGAGCTCCAACTGCCGACATGGGCATATGGCTCATGTTAATAGAGCATTAACCTTTTCTACATAACCAAAGCAATCCAAAATCACTTCTCTTTTTAAGTTCAGAGGATCATAGAATCATACAAAGGTCATCTGGCAAAAGCATGACCTAGATAAGATGGCCCAGCACCCTGTCCCCCTGAAATTTTAAATTGTTCAATACTGGGGAATGCAACACTTCCCTGGGGAGATTATTCCAGTGGCTGATTGTTCTCACTGTCAAAAATTTGTCCTCTTGTGTCCAGTCAGAACTTCTCCAGGAGTGACTTGTACCCATTACCCCTCATCTTCACCATGTGACTCCTCGTAAAAAGGCAGTCTCCACCCTTTTCCTACCCACCCTATAAATATTGGAACATGGTGATAAACTGTCCCCTAAGCCTTGTATTCTCAAGGCTGAACAAACCCAATTCTCTTGGTCTTTCCTCACATGGCAGGCTTCCCAGTCCTTCGATCATCTTCACGGTCCTTCTCTGGACCCTCTCCAGCCTGTCCACATCTTTTTTGCATAGTGGGGACCAAAACTGAACACAGTATTCCAGGTGGCCTGGCAACCACTGAGTAGAGTGGAATGATTTCTTTATCTCTGCTTGTGATGCCCTTGCTGATGCAGCCCAGCATCCCTTTGGTTTCTATGTCACATCGTCCCACTGCTCACCTATACGGAGCTTGTTGTCCACCAGGACGCCAGGTCCCTTTCCACAGACCCCAGGTAGATCTCGGCCTGTGCTGCATTCCAGGGTTACGTTTTCCCCAGTGCACGACCATACACTTGTCTTTGTTCAATTTGATTTGCTCTCTACTCTTCTTCTGCTTTTAATTATCTCTGTGCAAGGGCTGCTCAGAAGGTTTGGGTTTCTCCATGATGCAGCCACAGGATTACAGATGGTGCCAAGTGGAGGCTCCTGAGCTGGCTTACTCGAGCAACGGAAACAGCCTGTGGCAATGAAGATTCCAGAGTGGACAACTACATGGCTATCAGGACTAACACTAGCTAATTATTTTGAAGGTATTTCCAGTATCTTCATACTACAACACAGTCACTTCTATGCCATCTTCCTCTAGGCCATGTGAACATCTGTTAAGATTTCTCATGTACCACAGTCTCTGAAGTGGTCATTCTGGTTTTAAAAACGGGAGAATATGCACTGTATTACATCAGACATATGGTGCCAGTATAAACCAGGCCTGTGCTGTTTTGCAGTTTAAGTTGCATGGGTTATTTGCTAGCTTTTTACTACTGGAAATGAGTTTTAGGAGACCTCTCTATCCGTGGGAATATAGATTCATGATGTACTTGGCTTTTATTCTCCACTTCACTGATTTCATTCTTTGTTGTCCAGAGCTCTGTTATGGCACTGTTTCTCCAGCAAGGGGCATGGAAGATCTTTAGCTGAAGCCTGAAGCTACTTCACTGGGGCTTGCTAGGTTCTTGGCAAAACTATTTCTTCAAGTCCAGAGATGGCATGTTTCTGTGCATCTCTAAGCCACCTAGAAGGACTGAATCAAATGAATGCTCAAGATCTGCTGGCAGGCTGCTCTCTGATGCTATCCTCACGTGATAGTTCACACCAGTTTGGGTCAAAGAACAGCAGATTTGGAGTAGGTGTGAAAATAAAGTATTCCTCTTTCACTATTGTTTACGCATTTACAGGCTTCCTCAGTACTTGTGGAGGTATTCCATTTTGTAAATGTGTATCTGAAGGCACAATTTCACAGATAGTGGAACTGAAAGATGGCATCTTTCCTCTTATGTTCTGAGCAGCAAAGTGTCCCTCGTAGCCTGAAAGGGGCCTCAGTCCTTCTTGAGGTGGTGTCGGAGAATACAACAAAAGCCCTGAATGTTCCTGCTCTGATCAACATGTCATAGGAGGTTTGTTTCAGTTTTTACTTTCTTTGTGTCCTTCCAGTGCTCCAGTGACACACATGTGCTGGAAAAATCATCACTAGATCCAAGGACACAGGCATGCATGTGTTACCCGCTTGCTGGAGGCACCATCAACAGCAGAGTATAGTGTGTATAGTTCAGACCTGGCTGCTGGTCAGGGGTGATGGGTGATGAGGGAACCATGGAAGGGTAAAGCATGTCTCTGCTGAGCAGTTAGAAGCACCAGGCTGGCCGGTAGACGAGGTACAGCCTCAACCCAGGTAGTGAGTTGCTGGTGTGGTGTTGCTGAGTGAGGGCCGACCCAGAACCTGATGAGTAAAGCAGAGCCAGGCTGTTAAACTTCTGCATTTCTGCTCCCAGCTGTGGTATTCAAAACATGTGTGTAAACATGTAAATGAGTTCTGATCCATGCTACCTTGTAAGTCTGTGCAGTGGAAAGCAGAAGGATTCAGCTAATGGCAGAGCTGACGTGTCTGTGGTTGTGACTGGTGTTATCACTTTACAGTTACCAGAGTAAATCTCACCAGTTCTTTCCCAGTATGAGGATAAATTTTCTGTTCTGATGCTTTTTCATTAATACTATTCAAACTTGGATGGAGAAGCTGAACCTATCCTTTGCAAGACCTAAACCCTCTCTGAATTCATATTGCTCTTCCCCACATGGTGAGATAGCTCAGACCTACTGTCTGTTTTTCTGTAGCCCCAAAAAGGGGGATGTGCTGCCCAGCTGCTGAGAGAGAAGGGACTGTGCTGACAATACTGCTGGAAACAATAAGAAGTGCTGGGACTGACTGAGCTTTGCTCTCCTTTGGGATCAGACTGATTGTCACAGTTAAGTGGGACACATTTCTCACGCTACTGGTGCCTCTGCAATGGAGGGATTTGTATTGTTTGCTGAGATTCATGTGCTGGGCACTGGCACTGCCTTAGGTTCAGCAACCACTTGCATTTAATCTTTCTGTCAAAAGCTGACAAAGCTTTTTCCCCAGGCCCGTGTTTATCTCTCCACCTGAAGAAGCTGATCTAACAGGTAGATAAGTCATCTTTCTTACTCAGGACAGGGCAGGGAAACTGCATTCAAAGGGAAAAATTATATTTGGAGCTTGTCAAGAGCAAGTATCAAAAGAGATAGTAAGCGTACACATACATGAAAGAGAGCAATGCATCTTCTTTTGCAGTCACACACACACACAGAGATGATTTGCTTGCACCATTCCCAGTGCTTAGGAGATTTAGGTTTTTTTTCTGTGCAAGTGCATTAGCATACCTCTACATGCAGCAATTCCATTAGCAAAAGCTGCTGCTGTTATCATGGAAAAATGAGGAGGGGATTATCTTGTTTTTCACGTCTGAGTCCACAACTCTGCCTCTTCTGTGGCATATGCTATATCAGAAACTTTGAGCAAGAAGAGGAGATAAAAGATTCAACTCAAGCAGTGGAGTAGAAGTAGGCAAGGGTTAATCTCACCTGTCTGGAGGTGTAGGCTAGGCAGTGAAACTGAAGGTAATGGGTTTACCTGTATTTATCTTTGGTTTAATCACTTCACCCAGGTCCAGACATTCCACTTTACAAGGGAATCTGCAAAGTCAGATACCTATGATAAAGGTGACTGGAAGGAGAAAGGGGTCATAGGGAAATACAAAGACTCCTGAAAGGCTTGAGAGACTGCCAGTCTCAATAACCAGAGGAAGTCTTGATACTGAAGGAAGGTGAGACACCGAATTTCTGGCAGTTCCCAGAGGTGCTTGTGCACAAGATGCTCTCACAGCAGAGACTGTGCACATTGACATGGGCCACTTAGGCTTTGCCAGGTAATAGAAACCCAAAATCCCAAGTTGTCACCATGCCGGTATCCTTCCAAGGACACAGACTGCATTTTCTGCTGGCTCATATCATACAATGCTTAAAAAAAATCTGCCTTCTTTAAATGCACTTCAGTAACCTCTTGAAACAGGGAGAGCCTTTTGAAGAGCTGCTCGGGCAGAAAAAAATTCCATCTTTTCAGCTGCCCACATCTCCCAGTAATTGCAGGTCTGGCCATTATCTTGCACAAACACAAGCAGGATGACCCAGCAAGGGCACCCTCCTGGCAGGATCATTCCTGTATATCAAAGCCTGTGCCATTCCACTGGTCGTAGCAGTGCTCTGGCAGCCCACCACTCTGTCTGTTCATGCTCTCACCAGGCTGTTCACAAACACTGTTTTCCAGAGCACAGTCTTTTCTCAGTCAGTGTAACAAGAATTTATGTGAGTAAATCTTCATTATTTACCAACCTTATAAGCAGTAAGAGCTGAGAAGTTTACAGACGCTAATTTCCTTTCTGGATTGCTGCTGGAGTGTGGGAGAGCAGCAGGTCAGGGATGCACCTCCCTTGAAACCTCTTGAGATAGTGGACATCATGCTGACCATTCCTGGTTGGGGAAAAGGCTTTGAGGTCTATCAGTTGGTTTGCAATGCAAAAAATAATGGGGTATAAGTTAGCCAGTTTAGTGATGGGCACTGTTCCAGGACAAAGGCACATTTGTGGTTCTCCCTCCTACAAATGTCTTCAGACACAAAGTACCCTGCTCTGTGCAGTAATAACCCAGCCTCACATGTCTCTGCCTCTGCTTGCATCCGTTTCCCCAGTAGTGGGCTAGTGGCCCAGGGGGTGAATGAGACAGCTTTCCTCTGCCTCTGCCTCTCTCTCCCCCTCCATCTCCCGCTCTTCTTTGTGTCCCATTTATATTTAAAAGTGCTAATGGAATGATGTCTCCCTTACAATTTGCAGACAAATCTCAGTTTCCCCGAATTTTATTAAAAATTTACATTAACTATTTAGAGAGGTCTTCAGAGAGTTTTTAAAAGCCTTTTAAATACTATTTGACCTTTTGAATACTATTTAGGTGTCCTGATTTAGAAATATTTATCTCTTATAAAGTACATTCAATAATTTTTGCTGTTAATGTAGAACAGAGTAGAATAATACATTAATCTCTTAGGATACTAGTATGGCACCTGTTTTTTTTAAGAATACAAAAGAGAAATATTTACTGGATATGGCTGGGGGGTTTTATGCAGTAACATTAGATGCATATTTATCTTCATCTGATAAAAGATCTATAATGATTTTAGGATTTCTTTTGTTCTTAGAACAAGCTGCTGGTGCATCCCATAGGAGAGCAGCAATGCTTCCTGGAGGGCTGGGGACAAGCTGTGTAGGGTGAGGAACAACTTTAACACTTCCAGTCATCGAGGCCATTGAGCTTGAGACACTCACTGTATACGCTGCTTCTTGTGGCCACCAGCAGCAGGCAGGCAGCGCTTCTACTGCTCTGCTTGCAGGTGGAGGAGTGACTCACAGACAGGCGAAGTGATGTGGCCGAAACCACAGAGGAAATCTGCAGTAAGATTTTTTCCCATTTCAGCTGAGTCCCCAGCCTTGGGCTGCATAAACATCCTCCCTAATGTGTGAGCAGATTTCCGTACGTGTGGGCACCTGCCACTGCCCATCCTCCAAGGCAGCCAGAAATGCACAACTACAGCACAAGCCTCATGATCCAGCAATTAAATTAAACTCTCTTTTCACTCCAATGGCAAGAGGATCTGTGCTTTTTCCTCCCATCAGTACCAAGCCTAGAGAATACAGAAAAGTCCTAGGTGGCTGGTTTTGTTGTAAGGCAAAAATGTAGGATAATTATTATCTTGGGAAGAGATGAGGAGGCCTAAACAAGGTGTCTGAATTATTCAGCTTTCGCAAATGTAAAGCGAGTCATTCTATTCTGCTTCACAGTCATCTGCTGGAAATATTCTGGGATTAAAGTGGACACAAATTTTGGCCTTTACAGTCCCCTGTAAAGAGAAGCTTGGATATGCTGTGAGAAGGAGTTTGCCAATACAAGACACAAATGAGCATTTGTTATGCCCTGGAGTGGCTTCTGCCTGCAGGCATACGGGAGACCATGGTCTGCTCCTATAGGACCCTTGACAGAAAGCAAAGGTAAACTATGCCAAGGAAGTGCCTAAATTCTCTGTGTAACTCTCCATCCTGGCAGCTGAAGATATTTAGGGGCCACGGATCCGGACTGGTAGAAAAGTGCAAAACACAGTGTGGAAAACACTGAAATATGGTCTGTTCTTTGCGGATTTAAAGAACTGTAAGGAGGAGCTAGTCTGCAGGGTGATACCATTTCCTTCTCAGGGATGGAGGGGAAGGTTATGTTTGATCTGATCCACTTTCATGAAGAGTAAAAGGATTTAGAAGCACTTTCACCCTGCTCCTACTGAGTGAAATTCTTGCAGAAGGTAGAAGAAAAGGAAGACATCTATTGCTGACATTGGTCTGGAGACTAATAGAGGGGGATGGGGCTCTATCAGGAAGCAACTCATAAAAATTCCTGCATCAGGATCAGCAATGCACTGTACCCCCTCCTGAGCAGTTCTAGGGCTGAAGAGGATCAGAGACATTTGCTGAGCTGGGCTGAGTGGTGTGAGCATCCCTGCCACAGTCAGGCAGTGGGACTGACTCCAGCGGGTCTGCTCACCAGCGGGGAAAGGATGCCAGAACAAAGCCTTGCTGTCCCAAAGGAAAAGTAGGACATGCACTGGCACTATTTCATCCTCTGCAGCTGCAGCACATCACAGAGGCGGGCTAACCATACTCGACAGAGGTTCAGAGCAGAGCATGAGTTACATCTCACCTGTGGCTGATATGAGAAGTGGAATTAAAATGTGGTTTCTTGACCTGGAATTCTCGTCTGACAATTAGTTCTTGTGGGAAATATAATAAGCCCTTTGATGACTCATTATTCCAGATCTTTTTTTGTGATATTTGAAGGGGGCCAAAGGATTTATCCACACAGATACCATTAAACCTGCTGCGGAAAACACAATTACAGTTCCCAAGTAGCTTTGAAATTTTCAGGCCTTGTTTCATCCACAAAATGAAAAACCCCTGTTGGGCAGCCCGCAGTGAGTTGGTGCTGTGGGAGGAGCCCTGCCAGCAGTGGTCCTTGCCCCATCGTGCCTTGCTGTGCTTGGGGGCAACTCATCAAAGTTCCATTTCCACCTACCTCTGCTGAGCTGGTGAGTCACACCCATAGCTGTGCCCAGTAGCATCTGACAGCGAGGTCCAGGGCCAAAGCCCGTGTGGAGAGGTGTGCCTGGTCCTGCAGGGCTGACAGGAGGGACTGCGACGGACTCTGTCTGCAGTGGTGGGTGTGTGCCCACAGTCCTCTGCAGCTCAGCTGCCTCTGGGAGCTCTGTTTCCTTGTTTTCTTCTCTCCCTTCCAGGCAGGAATGTGCCATCTCTTCTTGCTGCTGTCTTAATATTTCTCTGACCACATCTGCATCGCTGCATCCTTAGGAGCTTCTTGACTCTACAAGACGCGATGTTAATTTAAGTCATTTTAACAGAGGTAATTGAGAGGCACCACCCCACAGGGAGCAACACACACCTTCCTCAAACTGCAGAGAGGCTCTGGGCTCCTGCCCAAAGCAGCAGCTGCCTGTGTGTGCTGTGAGCAGCAGGTGGTGACAGAGGAGTGAGGTATCTGCAGGATCCCTTGGTGCTGAACAGATCACACAGGCTAACAGAGAAGCCTCTGGTCCACAAAGGATTCCTTTCCCAGCTATCCCTTGTACTCATAATATTTTCAGTCATGAGGTTGTTGGTTATGTGTCGTCAGTCCATCAGCCAGCAGCAGTCCCATTGCCCGGCTCCCAGCGAGGAAGGGTTCACAGGTGTCTGTCCAGAGTCTCCTCCTCAGACTTGCTCAGATGAAACTCTCTGAGCAGAGGTCACACTGGTGTGAGGGAAGGGAGAATGAGGGCTGCTGCCCTCATGCCAAGACAGGTGGCACCGTGCTGGCAGCCCGGACTGAGCCTAGAGAGCAGCTGGAAAGGGACAGACATACAAGCTGAGATGAAGAGAAGCCAAGTCACAATGCTTGTGTAAGCTATGGCTGAGCACCAGTATAGTATCCACCAGCTTATGGGACAGTAGGGGAGGAGGGACAACATCTAGCTGAATTGAATGGGAACCTCCATCTGGAATTGACAGCACTAAAGCAGGGAAATACAGGGAAGACTTAGGGAGGAACATATGGATGCTGGATGTGTGGTTGTGAGACAGTATCACAGGGATAAAGTGGGAAGCCAGATTTCAAGTATAACTGAAATAGTGTCAGAAAAAACGAGCTGGAAGAAGTAATCTCCCTCTGTCTTTTCTGAGGGAAATGGCCCAGAAGGAACCTCCTAGGGCTGTTTCATTTTCACCCCCTGACAAAAGGAGATTGTATGCCAATACAGTAGGTTTCCTCTGGGGAATCTAGATGGAGGTTTTTCCATTCCCAGTCAACACATAAAATATAATGGGTCTAAATATAATATAGATATGATGGACTCTAAACCTCAGGGGTCCCAGGCAGACCTGACTGCCCTACCATCAGGAGCTGAAACAGAGGAGGGCCCCAGACAGGCTAGGGCTTTGGAAAAAACATCCTCCAACCCACACTCACAATCCCAGTGGCATTGGGTACACATAGGGACTGCTCTCCAGTGCCCTTATGTCCCTTGCCTCTCACTGCAGCTCAGAGGAAAGGAGTTTGTGAGACACGGCCTCTGCTCTGCCTTGAGTTTCTTTTTTGCAGTCAATCAACTTTCCCATAAGATCAGAGGTGAAGGCAGTCACATCTTACCATGTGGTGATTTCAGAAACAGATGTATATGTTTTTAACATCAGGCAGATAACCAAAATAAATCAAGCCCTGACAACTTTGTGATTATATATTCATCTAGGAGCATTTTAAGCCACCACAAGAAGTTTCTTTGTGTCTAACAACACCTCCCTGCACGAGGCTTCCTCTTGTCTCTGTGGTCTTGCATCCACTGCAGCATTTTCAGTGTCTGTGCAATGTTTCCCTGGGGAAAAGGAAGTGGATGTGTGGGGGGTGGCAGATGGGGGTTGGGGCAGGTGTCCTTCTTACAGGCTGCCAGTTGTCCTCCCTTGGAAAGTGCCAGCACCTCTGGGCAGAGATACAATAAAACTTGCCTTTGTAACAGCAGTGATGGTGCTGTGGGGCTGCTCCTCCTCGCTGCTGCAGAAGATCACTGTGAGAGGCTCTCCTCACTGCTGGGGCTGCAGAAGATCACTGTGAGAGGCTCTCCTCTCTGCTGGGGCTGCAGAAGATCATTGTGAGGGGTTCTCCTCAGTGCTGGGGCTGCAGAAGATGACTGTGAGGGGCTCTCCTCACTACTCCCCCAACAGCAGCACTGACAGAATGTGGTGTAAGGGGATGTGATGGGAAGTGGGACAAGAGAGCTGGGCCACAGGTTGTTGTGAGAACACAAGTGAGTTACAGGGGAGGTGGGTGAAATGTGAAGACTCTTCCTGCAATTTGACCCACTTTTGGTGCCTTTAGGAGCAGCTGATGATCTTTTTGCCTGTTAATAAAGAATGTTGCTGTGAGAAATTCTGTACCTTCTTCTCAAAGGCAAAGCTGCAGAAGCAAAGCTGGGAGCCAATGCCATATGGGAGGAAACCCCATTCTGCTCCAGGGTGCACCTTCCCCTGCCCCTGGCAGGGCCCAGTTTCTCATGGGCTGCTGATGTTCCCCAGAGGCAGACCACCCCTCTCCTTGGCTCCCTGCTCCCTGTAGCTGACACTGAATCCTGAAATCCTATCTACCAAAACTGACCCCTGATGTCCTGCAAACTCAGCTCCTTTGCCCCGTAATGTCTGCTTTCCTACATGGTTATACAGCACATGGACCACTGCATACGGACGTGGACCATAGCTCCTCTGCCTGCTGGCCTCTGCCTGCCTCTTTGCATACAAGCATGCATGCACATGGTGAGCAGCTCTTAAATCTATCTTAAAAATACCATGGAAGAAATTTATTTTCATTCAGAAACTTTCTAGATTTATTTTGTGGAAGGTGCGTCCAACCTTGTGTATTAGATGTGGTGAGGAAAACTCCAAACCTGTTTTCCACCCAAACCCTACCGAATGAAAAACGAACCCTACAGAATAAAACCCAACAAATCAACTAAAACACTGCACCAAAAGCCCCAAAGCCCAAGCAATTCTATCTTTGAGCATAATGTGGTGAAAATGTTCAGAAACTCTTGGAATATGTCTAGCAGGAGTTACTTCCTGCCTGGAAGTTGATACCAGAGGCATGAGATTCAATATTCATCTTCTGTTTCTTATTATTCTTCAGTTTAAATATTTCAAGCACACACCTAGTGAGAGGAAAAAAATGCCTATTGACCAGTTACACATCTGCAGTCATGAACAGCAGTGTATGGAAGCAAAACAATATGAAAAGAAATGATGGGCTGAAAACTATTCAGCCAAACACTTATGTAGAGTGCTGTTAGTCTCGGGGATCAGTATAGGTCTGAACCGGAGCTCCATTCCAACATTCACGTGTTTTGCCATCTGCCTTTGGGTTAAAGCACAGAAGCACAGACCTGCGTCAGACATTAGGGGGCTTGTCTGCTCTGATGGATGACGCCCTTGTGTTTATCTGTTTGCAGTTTATTACGGGTCGTGTGCTCTGTGACTGGGTAAGAGCCTGCTCCCTCACGTTGGCTGGTGCATTCTGGGTCCAGTTGGGATTTCTATATGGAGGGAGAAATCACACTGACCAAGAGACAAACTGAGTTTGCAGATATGAAAGAAGGTATGGACGTACAGGGCTGGGGAGGAGGTGGGTGGGAGAGGAAGGAGCTTCATCAGAGAGGCAGGAATTTTGCTACAGAGGCAGATGTGGGGAGGCTGCTGAGATGAGCAGGGAGAAGGTGCAGCACTCAGACCTGGAAGAAGTCAGCTTTCCTTGAAAAGAGCAAGGAGATGGCATTTTTTTTTACAAAGCCTCTTTTTCTCTTTGCATTTCTCTTTCCAGTTCATGCCAGCATTGGTTACTTGTACCTCCAGCACTGCAGAGTGGTTGGACCAACACAGCGGGGGAAGGTTTGTGGGACACTTCGAGCCCTTTCGGAGAAGACTCAGCAGAGGTGATGCCCAAGCTGCTGGAGTGCTGGCTGGCTGGCAGCTGGTCTCTCCACTGTCCCCTGCTGCAGGAATGTGTGGCTTCCTATTTCTTCTAACATGGAGACACATTGAGCTTATTGATGGAGTACTTGGTGGGGCTTGGCGTCAATGAACATTGCAGAACATGGCAGGGAGAGGAAAGAGAGGAGCTCTCTCTGTCAGCAGCAGAGTGAAAGAGAGGAACACTTTCTTGTCTTCTCTCTTCTGAGCTGCAAGGGCACCCAAATACAAAAGCAAAGGATTCTGGATAGAAACCTTATATTTATTTCCTCAGTATGGGAACCCTGGTGAGGCAGAAAATAACTTTATCCCAAGAGCTGCTAGAAAGAGCCCTTGGGGCTGTATTTATGCAGCAGCAATATCTAGACCTTCACAGGAAGGGAAATGTAGTGCACTCAAATGAAAGTCTATGCCCTAAATTGTTCCCTCCTGAACAAAAAGTAAAGGAGTACATGTGATGCTGAGCTGAAATGCTGGATGATGTTTCAGAAATCATTTGGAGGAGAGAGATGAGGATTATTTACATTGATGTCTGCAACCTAACCATTCCCAGAAGGCCAGCAGCCTGCAGCTGGGTCATCTGCTTCAAAAATAAACCAAGTTATGCTCAGGCAGAGACACAAGAAGGTTTCTTTACACTTCCTACATTTGTGGATAACACTAAGCAGCACAAGAATACAACATTCTCATATCCCAGGAAATGTCTGTGGATGTCAAGGGTCTAAATTATCAAACATCAATATGTTCCATCTGAACACTCCCACCTGAGTGCTTGGCAGGTCCAACAACAGCTCTGTCAAGAAATGTGGTTTAGCCACTCTTCCCTCAAAGTACACAGAGGATTTTGTTGCTATGGGGTCCTTTTATTTTGTGTTGTGTGCTTGGAGCAGTCCCTGAATCCTTGGCTGAGAAGCAGCCATTTCTTCTCTTCAGTGTGCAAGTGGCACAGCAGAGGCTCTTTCTGCAGGAGCATTGGGCTCACACAGGTGTCCATGCAGCGCTTGCTCCCAATCCCATCTGAGATGAGGGGCTCTTTCTCCGTGGCTGTTTTCTGCAGCACAGAGCAGGGTTGTTTTCCCAGCCCCACTCTTGACTACTTGGTTTAGCTGTAGGACACACCAGCCTGCTACAGATGATGTGAGGGACAGCAAAAAAGGGAAGGTTATGGACTCCTGCTCGTTTGGGTTACCAAGTAACTGAAAGCAGAGTGGAGGCAGGATATGCTGGGAAGACCCAAGACTCGCTGATTGGCACAGATGTGTCCTCCAAACCTTGGCAACTGAATGGGGTTGCAGGTGAACAGTCTTGATGGAAGAGAATCTTTTACAGCATCTTCCAAATTAGTAAATCACTGCAGTGAAAGATTTTCTTTGACTGGCAGAATCTGTCTAGCTTTGGTGTTGTTCTAAATTCAGTCTCTTCCACCCTTGGATGTTTAAAAAAATTTGGATCTGCAGGAAATGAAGCTAATATTCCATTTTATCTGCCAGCTTGTTCTACAAAGCAGTGTGTGAGAAGAATAAATATGACTGGACCCTGAACTCCCTCTCAAAAAGTCTGACCCTCTCCCTCCACAAACACACATTTTTGACATGTTTGTTTGGGGAAGAACATATAGAAAGCCAGACGAGACCAGGCAAAAAAAATTCGTTCATGAGGAAGGAAACAGCTAATATTCCCATTTCACCAGGGCTTTTGAATAAATAAATAGAGCAATTAATAATTAATAGATTTAAACTCAAACTCCTTACTCTAGGCAAAATTCCCCTTCAATGAGCTCTTTGCTAAAGCAAAATGTAGGTCAAAAATTCACAATCTGACATGAAGAAGATTTTAAAAAATAATAATTGTGGGTTGATTTTCCCCCCTCCCAAAAGAAACATTAACTGAAAGAGCCATGTGGAAAGTAGAAGTCTGTATTGTTCTCTGGATTTTGTTCAATGGTGGGGAAAGGAGGAGGCTAATGTATGGTCTGTGTCTTTCTTACACACGTCTTTGGTTCAATAGACAGCAATAAAGGTGTCCAGGGAAGGGCATCACAAGGCCCCTGAGCCCTACTTTGTATAGGGCAGTCAGTAGGAGGGCTTCCTGAGTGGGGAAACCATAATATAGTTGGATTCACCACTAATCCCATGCACAAACACAATCTACAAATTATCCACGGGTATCTCTGTGCTCACTGCCTAAAGTCATGGCTAACAGCTTCAGACTAACAATTTGGCAGACCTGAAGCCTTCTTGTGAGAGACATCAAAGCTACATGAATGGTGTGATTCAGTAGATTTTGAGGGCCCCTTGCTCATGGCTATCTCCCTCTTACATGCTTTTTTCAGTTTTTACTCTGGAGAGGGAATGCTAGAATCTTAGGAGATAAAATACGCAAAGTTGAGTCAGTAAGGGAGTTTGAACCATCAGTACTTGGATTTTTACTAGGGCTTTTTGGGTTTTGTTTTTTCCCTCACCTCTTGTTAATTTCTCCTAGTTCTGGATTTTCCTCTGTTTGTCAGCTAGAATGCCATCCAAGCAACCTGTGCCTCCTCTGGCTGGATTTCATCCTTGGGTTTTGCTAATGTCTGCATGGTGCTTCTAGCCAAACTCATCCACGCTTAGTCTCCCATCCTATCCTGCTCTGCTCTCTGCTCCCTGTTTTGTTTCCCCAGGACTTCTGATGCTTCTGTTTATCCCACTTGGGCCTGTCTGTCCTTTGTGTGCCTAAACGCTTTGCTTGCCTGCTTCTTGCAGGTTTCCAGGTCTCTTGAGATGTGTACACAGCTGCTTTCCTGAGCTAAGCCAGGAGCCTTGATCTCCACACAAGCGCACCCCACAAATCACATTTCTTTCTGTTTGGAAAAACAGCAAGTGAACAAAAAGACCAAAAAACACACTGATGACAAAGCTTTCTCTTTAGTCAGTAGAGATGAAAGGAAACTCAAAGCAACTTCTTGTAGAATCAGACAGGTAAATCGCAACAAAAGAAATTCAGTGCTATTTTTTTCTTTAAAGACCCATTGCAGGAAGGCACTTCAAATGTTTGTACACTGCAAAGGTTTCCACATTAACTCTGTCAGATAGGAGAGGTAACATATCTCAACGAATAGCAGAGAGTTCAGAAAGGCCTTTTTGACCTTGGTCAGTAAAGCTAACTCTTGTAGGCTGTGAGAGGGATCGAATGGAAGCATGTTCTGAAGCATTTCTCGGATGTACATGCTAAAAGGTTGACACATATGTCTGAAAAATGTCACAGAAATTGCCCCAGGGATGTCTCCATTTGTTTGCTTTTAAGAAGGCTGTAAAACTGCTTTCATTTCATAATGTATGGGGCATGAAGTAGCTCTCTGAACTTCATAAACCCTATTATAGAAGCCAAGTGGGCTAAGATTTTATAGCAGGCGCCTTCTCCATCTATTTCTTGGCCAGGAGTGAGCCTTCAGCACTGTTTTCTCGCCAGTCATGTCTGGGGCAGAGGTGATGGCTGGGATGAGTGGGGAGAGGGGACTGAGTCCTCTGAACATGCATCCACCCTGCAGACCTGGCAGGTTTGGAGGGCTGGTGTGGCTCCGTTGTGGGAATAACAGACAAGTACCCTCAGACCAAGATATCAAGTAACAAATGACAGCACAAGGGGACAATATGCAATGGCAATATCTTTTTCTCCAGCAGAGTGACTCATTCAGCCATGGCTGGCAGCTGGGGTTCATTAATTGCTTTACCTATTGAGGAGGCAGAGTGATCTGTGATTTGCTGAGGAAATATTAATTGCATAAAAAGATAATTACGGAAAGGCAATTCACTCCATGAAATTACTGTTTTGAGAAGGTGGCAGCTCTAGTGCTGGGGCAAGTGGATAATGCAGGAAGCGGCGGGTGTTACAGTACATTGAGCAATTAAACACACGCTCCTGGGTGAGCTGTACTCATAAACTGAGCAGCCTGTGAATTGCTTGCCCCAAGCACGCTCGAGATGTCATCTCCATGACAGATTCACTGCCACATAAACACAGCCTCCGACACTGGCCTGCATCGGTGGATAATTTGGCTTTCAAGCAGAGTCAGGACTCTCCAGGGCAGCTCTGGGGACCTGCTGCTTTGAGATGGGCTTGGCCCAGGCTGGGTGATCCCCCTCTGCCCTCAGCTGCAGGGGTACAGCCACTGTCCAGCGCTGCAACAGCTGCAATGGCCTGGGTGGTTATGTGTCCTGGGTGTCCTCTAGACACGTGCCCCCTCTCCTGCACACACAGCCTCTTGCCATGGCTGTCTGCAGGCAAGCCCCGCTGTTGGGATGGGCACAGCCAAGTGCCCAGCTGGGATATGGCTGACCAGAAGGTTGGGATGGTCTCTCGGTGGAGTTTGGCTCAGTGTCTGCAGATGGGCTCCCAGCCTGGCAGCAGGGTTTGGGCCCCATGGCTGATGCGATGCTATGGTGACGGTGGGGAGAGGGTAGCTAACACTGACTGCAGTGCAGCCAGGACTTCTGCCTGCTTTGGCATTTGGGCCTTATGCACAATCTTCAGAGAAAGAAACAAAGCATTTTACCCACTGAGGCCTTGCAGAGAGCAACAATGCTTTCATGTGCAGTGAGACTGGTCATGGTAGTGACAACCCTATTCCAGAGGTCTTTGTACCAGGGACTCAGGAGTGACAAAGGGGCAGAATTACAGGGAACCAAAGTGAATTCAGGGTGGCACAGCTGTTGGGTGGCGGCAAAATCCCAAATCCTATTGCATCGCTTCAGTCTTTGTGTCACATGTGATCCACTTGGGTTTCATTAGTAAAAATATTCTCTTTGCACATAGAAGACAGAGGCTGTGAAGCTGCAGAGGAGCTGATTCAGATGAGAATGTCCCAGCAGAACAATTGGTGCTATTTATAAAAAATGCACTCTTTGCAGTGCATAATTAGAAGCTTTGCCTTCCACACACGAATTTGAGATAATGGCTCTGAAAGAAACTGAAGGAAGTCCAAACAGAAAAATTTCTGTCCTGAAACTCACTTGTTAAGAACTCCTTCAGCTTTTCCCCACACTCTCATCTGGGTATCTCATCTCTCTGTGTCCCAGCTAAATGACTAGTGGCCTGTGGGTGTGGAAGCACCACAGAATGTTATAGAGGTTTTGCAGCCAGGAAGGTAGCTCAGGCAGGTAGGAGTAAAACCTGTGGGTTTGTCACACCCTCATACTCACAGACCACTTTTGCAAGGCCCACCTGCTGATGAAAGAGCTGCCTGGAACAGAGGAAGCTGCTATGGCTGGAGATCTGGACTTCCAAGTGGGAGCAAAATGCATTTTCACAAAATTTATTGTGGAAAGGCAAACCCCAGCTGTTCCCTTTTCTAACTTTATCGCAGAAATAGATTTAATTGATAGCTACATTTTAAAATTTAAAAGTACTGTATCTCCATAATGTTAACACATATCATAGTACGGATTAAAAACACGACATTCACTCTTGAAAAGCTTTCATATGCTTTGCTATAAGTGCACACAATTAAAGTGAATTGCCAGCTAAAACTTTTTGAAAAGATAGCAAGGTAGTCCACGAAAACCAAAACATAATGAAATCAGAAAGTTGCTCACAAAACCCTTCTCGATGGGCACTTTTCTTAAAACTGATACAAAGTATTCTCACAAGATATTTTGGCTTTCATGAGGCAGCATCTCCTGATGCTGTGCTGTCAGCACTGCTTGTCCATCCACAGCTCAGCAGCAGGCCCAGCTAGCGCTGCCAGCCTTGCTGCAAGTGAGGAACCCCCTCAGCAGTTGTCTGGAGTTTCGGGAGGTGTCTTGGCCCTAGACCAAGGCGGGAAGGGAAGCCAAAGACCTGGGCAGCGAGCTCTCCCATCAGCACTGTGGCCTGGGCTGAGGCTGGAGGGTGGGGACAGCCACCCTGATGTGTAGAAGCAGATTTTAATTAAATCCTGTCATATGGCAAACCACTTGGAGTCCAAACACCAACTACTTCTTCATTTAGGGAGAAAGGAGCCCATCAAAGTATGTGAGATCTCAAGCAGAGGTGTGGGGATTGCTGAGTGCATTTGCTTGCCATATGAGCTCTCTCTTTACAAATTATAAATAAAT
>VZRQ01005462.1:456271-531168 GCA_013397975.1 Machaerirhynchus nigripectus | reverse complement strand
TTTAAAAGTGATTTAAAAATTTCTTTTAAAAACAGTAAAGGAACGTTCACAGTCCCCCTGCAGGGCAGCCCTGTTTTACTCCTGTTTAGCAGAGAGATGAAATGAAGTGCTGTGGATCAGCATAAGTGTCTGGTTTGGAGATCAGACAAATAGCTAGATGCAGAGCCAGAAATAGAAACCAGGAAACTTATTTTTCACTCTGTGCACAACAGTATCATCCATTCTCCTCATATGGGAAAGGGAAACAATGAAATTATCATGGGAGGGCTGCGAGTATTTGGAAGGTTGGAAAGAAAACATTTCCTTCCCCACAGTCAGCTCTGTGTTGGCTTCCCTTCTCTGCTGACCACAGTGAGCTGTAGCAGACCCTCAAGCCTCCTAAGTGTCCTAAGGAAATGGGTCATTTGCATTACTGGGTGCCATGAACTCCTCCCAGCTACAAGGCTACCCTTATGGAGCCTTCCAAGCATCCTTTGGGTGGGAGATGGGAGATCTGGTTGCTCACCAGCTGGGGACAGTGTATTGAGCCAGGCAGGGGCTCGCCCTCTCACAGTAGCTTTCTCTGAAATCAGAACATACACCACCATTTGGAGACGTTCACTCTGGACCCTTCAGCTACAGCATCACAGCAATTTGGCTACCACAAGACTCTTGAAAACTGTCCTAACTCTTACAATCTGTTTTTTTTTAAAAACAGTCTTACCTAGTTACTGGACATATGGTTCAGAATATATGATTTTCTGTGCTCTGCACTTTGTTGCTAGTAATTGTTCCTCAAAGTTCATTCCTGCCACCTTTGTTTGCTGAGCTCACAAGAACTTGCTTAGGATCGACTGGTAAATGTTTAAAAAGTGTTTCCATCAGCATGGACTGAAATTTGGCAGGCTAAATCCTGTCCAGGATAGATACAGGCTGAAATGGCAGGACAGTCTGGATATGGATCAGTCTTATCCAGGAAGAAGGCACCACCACTGGAGCCTTCTCCTGCCTAGGACATAGCAAGCAACCCACTGGCAGGACAATGATGCCAGTGTAGCCTCTGTATCTGCAGATGGGCTGTTCCTGCAGCCTAGGACCTTTTTTCAGCATGCTCATTTGACCAGAAAGAAGAAGCTGTGGGTAGGACTGGGGAGTCACCCATAACTTTCAGCATGACTTTACTTGTTTGATTTAGCATGGATAATTCCTTAGGCATCTGCTGATCAATGGGACCTGCTTGCAGCTGAGCCCCTTAATGCTGTTCACTTTCAAAGAAATGCAGTAATGGAGTAGAACAGGCAATAATGAAACTCTGAAGGACCCCAAAGCAGAGCTTCTTTTTCTCTCCCTTTAATTGCAAGGCTAATGTTCCACATAAATATCTAGCAGCTGGTTATTTGTGTATGTCACTTTGAAAGCCTGGCTAAAGAACAAGAGAGAGTACAGCTGGGAGTCAAAAAAGCTTTCAGAGCAGATAAGGCACTTTGCCACCAGCATTTCATGGGAGGGGCATTCAGACAGCAACATGATTTTAAAAGATTAAGTGCAGAGAGTATTAAGTTCATAGAGAATTTAAAGATTTATTAAACATACGTACCAGAGGCAGCCACAAAGCACCAGGTTTAAGAGAGAACTCCTGAGGTAAATACAGGTGGTGTACAATGCTCTCTGGTTCCACGAGGAGAAATCAGTCAGACATTGCTAAATGAAAAAAAAAAAGCATAAACCTCTGAAATGAGCTGAGCAGTAATTGCCTAATGCCAAAAAGACAAAGCACAGAGTTCTTTCCTCTATTCTCTTTATTATTTATAATTAACTTTTTGCTCAAACCTGCAGCTGTGACTGCTCTGGGTACAGAGTCACCGTCTGGGAAGCTACCGGAGGCTGACATTTTAAAGGCAGAAGAGATCTGAGCTAGCCCCTGAAAAGCAGGGTCTCTGCCTCTGTAGACAGCTCCTCTGATTTCTCATGCAAATGTATGGATAAATATCCAATTATCTGTATCTGACAGACAGGCATGTCTGTATGAATAGAAACATGCAGCTGTGTGCTCATCTCAGTCTCGGTGTTTAAAGACTGTCTCCTGCCTCGAGGAAGCTGGCGTTCAGGAGCAGAGATGTGTTAACCCCCAGACGCTGGCTGAAAAGCCACAGAAGCTCACGTGAGCCACCTCCAACAGAACCGGCTTTCATGGGCACGGGTGAGTGGGAGCCCAGCTAGTGGCCCAACAGCACAGCACGCTGAGGAGCAGAGGGCAACGCACGGCACATGGGACACGGCAAGTTCATGTGCTGGGCTGCTGGGAACCAGTGCCAATGGAGGCTGCGCAGCTCAGCAGTGAGAATAACAAAGAAAAGCGAAAATAATCACAAGTAAAGACATGAAAGGGAATCCTTGCTAAAGGAGAAAGTCTTGGTTATACTCAGAAGTCGGGTTTTAGAAAGAGATCAGCCACTGCAGATGAGAATCTCTGCAGGGACATGAGTCAGAGGAACTCAGCTTTAATGTGAGACTGGTTTTTTTTATGGTCTTAAGAAATAACACTAAATTCTGAACTCCAGATGATCTAATTAAGTATTTTCCTGCCATCTTACCTTAGTCTAAGTAATGTGAAGAATATATCTATTGGTACTTGCCAGCAAGCTGGATCTTTTGACATTTTTCTCACGGAAAATCTTGACTAATCTCTTTCTCTCACCTCCAATATTTGTCCATTACCTAAATTCCGCTTCGCTTAACCGGAGCAAGGATGGCGTAAGATGCCTGTTACAGTTACTCATTTCTGGCAAACCACTACTCATGTTCATATCATGTTCTATTTCCAGTGATTGTAAACAATTTCCTCTATAATATAGGACTGTTTGACTTTTTACAGACCTACTAAAAGAGTTAAAATTATCAAAAGGCCAATACTTGAGAGACAGGACATGAAAAATTGCCAGCACCAGTGCCAGGGCAAAGAAAAATCTGTGAGAAGATAGCTAGAAGAGGTGATATTGATGGGATGGAGGGAGTTTCCCACCAGCCATTTCCAAACAGGGGTGTTGATATCCAGGTGTGAGCCCCTGGCACAGGTCTTCCTTGGTGCCACAGGATTTACCTTCTCACTCTTCAGAGAGGTAGCTCTGAGGCTTGCTCTGCAGTGCAAGTGCTGCTGCCCTTGTTCATTGTGCAGGACCACACTTTCAGGATGACTATATGCAGCCCTTTACTGTCAAATCCATCTCCTTTTAGCTATCTCCAAAATGGAGAAATTCTTAGGCATTTCTGAACCCCCTGGTGTCACAAACTCAGAAAGCTGAACGGACTTAGAGCAGCCTAAGCTAATTTACAAGATCCATTTACTGGCAGGATGTAGTTTCCTTTTGGATTTGTGAAACACCAAAAAAATTTAAACGCTTTTTTCCCCGTTTTTAAATGCTTGCCAAAGGGTCTTGCAAACACATTGACATGAATGCTCTCAACATGGACACTCTCTAACTGTGCAATTAATGACTTTCAAATATTTGCACTGTGGGAATGTGGGAGTGCTATTGTTTTTCTTCCCAGGCAAGCATGATGTCCACATCACTCAACACCCCCTTCCAAGGTTTTTGGAATAGCTGTGAGAATGTGCCCGGCACAAATAGCTGCATGACATTTTTATCTAGACCAGATTTACTTTATGTGCTTTCTTCAAATATTTGTGGGAAGTGGATAAATGCATCAGGAATGTATGGTAGGGAATGAACTCTTTTCAGAGGAAAACAGTGTCACAGAGATACTGCAGCTCTTTCGGCTCCAACCTGCCCCACTTACCTCTGCAGCTCATCTCTGGGTTTTAAATGGTCTTGGACAAGGCCCCAGAATTCAGGTACTTTTTTCAATGAAAAATGAGGTGGACACCACTCACACATTTCACAGAAAAGCTGTTTTCTTTCAGTCTTGGATTTTTCTTTGATGATATGTGCCCTGCCAAGCATTTTAATTTTGTTTCCTCATCAGACCAAATGCAGGCCAGTCTGACAGGCATTACCAGGGCTAACAAAGCAAGAACCTCTTGCCTTTCCATGTTCTTTCCTATGAAAGGAGATGGAAAGGTGGAAGTCTCCACAAGATCACCGTGAGGTAATGGGTGTAGCATTGTCCCACTCCCATTTCCACCGACAGAGAAGGACATGCAGGTTGCTTGAGTAGAGGTCTTTCACGCATGGTGAGAAGTTCAAGGAAAAAATTGATTTATTTGTTCAACGTATAAAGGTAGAAAGTTGAAAAGCCTAAAAATCAGAACTCGTTTTGCCTGGTAAGCACGAATGCACCCAAGAAGTAGCAGTACCTGCATCTCCACCACACTTTCCCCCATGCTGGTATAACTTCCACGTTTCTGGAAAAAGATGTGAGGAATAGACCTGCCTAAAGTCCTTTCCATCTCTGATCTTTGTTTTGAATGACCTTCTGGGCTAGTTTTGAATCAAGGGATGTTATAAACTGGGAAGTCTTCCTCCTGATGGAGGTAATGAAAAAACAGTTTGTGCCAAGCAGTACCAAACAGACTGCATTGAACAACCCAGAGACTTCTCTGTGAAACCAGCAACCCGTGGGTGAAAACTATTGACACCCAACTTTTTATTTTCTGTCATAGTTAGCTCTCCAAATGTCAGTGCCACCCAGTTTGCCAGCAGTAGCACCACTGTGCTAGAAACTAAATTGGGATACTGATTTATACAGTAAAAGCTCAGAGTGGAAAATGAAAACCTGTCAAAATGCATCACGGTTTTATCCAACCTCAGGAATAGCCAGCAAGGTTTCACAGTCAGAGTTCACCTGACGTATTTTTTTGATGCATCCAAAGTCCAACTTGGATTTGAGTTTTGCTTTCCAAAAAAGGTTTGTGTTCAACAACGTGCCTGTTTGAGTAACCTCTGTAGACAGGATGTGAGAAGCTCACAGGTAAATGTTACAGAAAGCCCAAAGCCCTTTTTGCACAGCTATTCTTAGCAGAGACTTTATTGACCCAATATCATCTGTATTGCTTAAGATACCAGTTCTGGTAAAAAGTGCTAGACTGACAACTGTGGGGACTAGAGGTTTGTTTACTCACTGAACCAAGAGAAAAAAAAACCAGCAGCAGGGAATACTGCCTTCCCAGAACTCGCTGCCAGCTTTATTCTTATTACCTAGCTTTTGTACTGAAGCAGGTTTTAGGAGCTCCAACCAGGAGCTTCTGATGCTGAGCTCTGTAAAAATAGACAACCTCTTCCATTCTAGCCAGCAGGACCAGGACAGTAAAGCACTCTTCACTCCCACGAGACTTCCAACGAAAAGGCAGCTACATTCTGCAGATTATCACTGCCCCAACCAAGACTTGAAAACTCATTTTATGCAAGGAACAGTGTGAACACCTGACATCACCTAATCACTCACCATCTCCTTAGGCTGCCATCAAAATCCTGTTTTAGGAGGACCCTGACCTAAAGACGTGATATGTTTCTGAGTAGTACACATGCTTTAGCCAAAAGAAGAGGAACAGCAGAAGGAAAACAAAGAGAAGGGGATAGGTAGTGGAAGCAGTGCATTACTGAGAAACCTGTTTGCCACAGGGGCAGCAGAACAAGACCAACTTGTGGGAATTGCCTTCAATGGTCAGGGTTAAACCTGAAGAACCTGACAACATCTCAATTTGGGGGAAATCCAGTGAAAGGAGATGGCATCCCCATTTGGAGTCCATTCAGTTCAGCACCCGGTGAGAAGTGCAGCCCTCCAGCAGAGCTCATTCTAATTGCATCCTATTTACAGAGTAATTGCCCTATAAACAGATACACACAGACAGCATAAGATAATTTGGATCTGTAATTATATGCAATTAGCGACATTCATTGCTCCCTGCTCTACTTATCCCTAATGAATGGCCTGTGCAAACAGCAGGCTTGGTACTGGGACAAATTTAAGTGTGACATGGACAAGGGTAGTGCCAGAGATCAGCACCATTTGCCACAGAGTGAGGAAATGGAG
Organism: Machaerirhynchus nigripectus; assembly: GCA_013397975.1. Taxonomy (NCBI): domain Eukaryota; kingdom Metazoa; phylum Chordata; class Aves; order Passeriformes; family Dicruridae; genus Machaerirhynchus; species Machaerirhynchus nigripectus. The sequence goes on along the minus strand of VZRQ01005462.1, from coordinate 525,198 downwards.
GAGTACCGATGTCTAGCATGAGCAATGAGCAGATCCCCAAAGCCTGGGTAGGGGTCAGAGGAACAGTGCATGACCAAAGGATTCAGAGGACTCAGACTCTGCTTTTGACCTGGAAGTGTGGTTTCAGGAAAATAATTTGGGTATCGTTATGCATCAGTTTCAGCCCCTACAAGACAGGCCTGGCCTCCTCAATTCTTTGAAATCCAGGTGGGACACAAAGAATAACGTTTTTATGAAAGAGCTGAAATATTCTGTTATTTTAACAATCCACAAGGGATCCTCATATATTAGAGTCCAGTAAATGCTTTGAAATCTTTGTAGATGTAAAAAAATTAAGAGATATAGCACTTAAAGGTGTTAACACTGCACCTGATGAGAGAAGCAGTGGCTGAAGAGGCTGAGAAACTTCTCCATGTCAGAAATTTTAGGACCAGAAAAAACCAGATGTGTCTGAGGTGTTGGCAGCAGACCACAAGGAAACAGGGACATCCTCATCACCTCACGCTTGTGAAACAAAGTAATTTAATGTTGGGAAACTATATTCTTTGTAGCAAAGAAAGCCCTTCTGGGACTGACTGATGGAGAAAATGGAGTTTTCTGTCCTTAGAAGCTACAGTTCTGGGAAACAGAACTGGGCCCTGAGTGAATCAAAACTGTCTGTGAGGCTCTCCAGCAGATCTGTCATTTGCTAAACAGTGATGATAATGGTGAAAAAATATCCATGTTCTAAAAAAATCTACTGCAAAGGGAAACCACCCAGCTGGGTTTCTACTCTCTGTGTGAATTCAGGCTGTGGTATTATCTGGGAGGATGCTTTCTTGCTGGCAAATGTTAGCCAGTACCTGCTGGAAGCGAATAAAATCAAAACATTTTTTCTGGCCCAGCTCTCCTGGGGAGCTGTATCCTCCCAGGAGTGACTCAGCAGCTTAGCTTGGAATTGCTCTTTTGCTGCCCTCCATTTTTTTCTTGCATTCCAAGGAATGTGGGTCATTTACTTTGGCCTCCCTAGGCCGATCCTTGCAGTGTATGTTCTCTTTCCCTCCCAGAGGATCATGTCCCCCTCTGGACTTCCCCATGCCATCAGGAGCAGAGCTGGTGCAGCGGGGTGGCCGTGCTGCTGCTCCATCAGGGGGACAGCACTCAGCCCTGGTGCTGCTGCACTGAGAGGGTGCCTTGTGCAGGAGGCAGAAAAACCTCATACGTGCCATTAGTTTTGAGGAATTAAATCCCTAGGAATTAAACATGAATTTCTGCTCTCTCTTGTTTGGTTAAGGTTTAGAAAATATCATCTCTGTGGGGCTGGCATCCTTTCCCACACACAGCCTCTGGCAGCTAAGGCTTCTCCTCTTTTGTACTCCGTGGCTTAGTGCCCTTCCCACTGGCTGCCCTGATCCGAGAGAACTTGTTTGATGAAATCTCCTGTTGAATGGCAAAGTTCCCTGACACAGCGACCTACGAGGCCCCAGGAAATTTAATAAAAAGCAGAGGAATTTTTCCACCCACACAGGGAAGACTGTGAGCCAGGGTGGGTGGGCAGCAGACTTGACTTTCGTGGCTTTGGAAGACAGTAATGCATCTCCCTGGAGAAAGGCAACTCCGACCCACCCTGGGGAACCCATCCTCCCACCCCCTTAGAGGAAACACTAATGGAGCCTGCTTCTGGTTCATCTCCTTTCCGGCATGTGCATGTCTTTTTGGAGCCCTATTCCCATGAGATTTCCTGCATTTTTCTGCTCTGTACGGAGGAGGTTTCATTCAGATATCAGCCTCACCCTCCCACCACACTGCTCTTCTTCAGATTTCTGCTCTCTTAAACCAGGAAAGCCCCATGCCCTCTGCTGCAGCCCTGGATCACCCCAGCAGGCTGCCCAGCCCCAGAGAGCACAGCATCAAGCAGGCAGGCTCCCTGGTGCAGCCCTGGCAACCCAGCAGCCTGCTGCCAGCTCTCCCTGTGCCAGGAGCCCTGCACAGGGAGGCATTAGCCAGGCACAAGCCTATCGACCTGGAGCAGTGCAATGCTGGCCCTGCTTCAGCTGGAGAGCTCAGCAGAGCCTGGCTCTGGACAATCACAGCAACCTAGGCACAGCCTCCAGGCTCAGAAAATGCTGTATTTAATGTGAACAAAATAATTAGAGTAGTGTCACTCACTGTAGTTAGAAAGAAAAAAGACTGCCTGCACCTTCAGTGTGTGTTACCACTAAGGAGCACTGTTTTCTTTAGATTCTGAATTTAAATTTTCTTTAAATTTTTTTCCCTGCTCTGGAGCATTTGAGAGCTTTTGAGAACTAGCAACGGCGGGAGAGAAGGGGGGAAGAACTTGAAACAAATTCTGTGCTGGGCTCCAGCAGCACTCTGGGGCCAGATCATTTCCCTCACCTCACCAGCAGCCAAGCCTCTGCTTGGGCCTAGAGGGAACAAGGAGAAGGGGTGTATGGTATGGCTGCCTAAAGGGCAAGGTCTTTTGTGCAGCGTGAGGAAGGGAAGCAGCCCATTCTTCTCTTTGGCACTAGAGCAACAGAAGGGCCCTACCATTAGAGTCAGAGAGAGAGAGACCTAAGATGACAGTTTTAAGTCCCCTGTCAAAGACAGCAGTTGCAATAAGCAAGACTCTTCTTTAAATTGCCAGTAGATACTGAACTGCCTCATGATGAACAGTTTTTTTGCAGTGAAAATGGAGGATGGCTCATCAGAGCATATCTGTGTGTTGCAAATGGGGCAAGTGTTTTGCTGAACTTCAGGAGACCTTAGGACCTTGGCTGCATGCACAGAAGGAACAACAATTTCAGGGGCTTTTGCAAAACAACACCCACAATAACAAGCATTTTTACTTTTCTTTGCAGAGCTGCACAACTCTTCCAGTGTATGCAGAACAAGGCTACCCTGTGAGCCCTAACAACATCCATCAGGAAGGGTGGTACAATAGAGCATGGAATAAGAGTATGTGGGAGGAAGGGAGGGACATGAAGAGATCATCTACATAATTTTTAAATCCAGGCAGATCAGATATGCTGAAGCAGCTCCTTACATCCAGGGAGATGCAACAGCTGAGCAGGTGATTGACGAGGCCTCAGCTTGGCTGTGCTGAACATTCTGCCAAGGCGTGGGAAGGCACACATATCTGCGAGCTGGGGTGGAGCTGCAAGGAGGCAACTTTAAAAATCGGTGCCATTTGTCAGCTTGCTGCTTTCTCAGCCTTGGCAATTCCTCCCTGTTTGGGTTGCTCCAAGCACGGACAAGGGGATTGCAACCATTAATTTTGGAAGGTACTTTGGTAAAAAAAAAATTTGATTGTTAAAATTATTTCTTGATTTAAAAAAGATAATAAATGTCACGGTAGCTCATAACAGCACCATCAGCAAACACATTAATCCTCATGTTCCTTGGAGAGGAACAATGACAAAGATCAGTGAGCCAGGTAAGTTGAAAGAAAGATGAAAGAAATTAACATAATCTAACACTGACCTCGAGGAAAGTAGATGGAGAAATGTGCCATGGCAAGTTATAGTGCATAAGGAAGGAGGAGAGAGAGCGTGCTGACTGAAGCAGCACAACGGGCCTTGGGAGAACCATAGCAACAGAAACAGATTGAGGTGATAAAGCAAGAAATGTTTCACAGGGAGCGGTTTCTCAGGGCAGAGAGATGACTGAACAGGACTGAACCAAGACCAGCCAAAGAAAATCTGTTTGGAATCCGTTGGCACTTGCTTCAGAAAATAGACCAGTGGAGGTCAAAGCAGCCTCTTACCCAGTTCAAATGAACCCTGACATGTCTGTTTTTCCTGGAGCTGGAACAGTTCTTAGGTCCAGCCAAAGTTAAGGCAGCATGAATAATCACAGTGCTTGGCTCCAGCCCTAATGCCCACTGGAGTGCATACTGGGCGATAAGATGTGGGGTCCTGCCTGCCTGTGCCATTTTATTGTCCCGTTTCTCAGGCAAGTAATCTTATTAGACTGCGGCAGAAAATATATGAAAAGGATAATTAATTTTGTCACATGATTTTGAAATAATTCATACACTGTTTTCTCCTCGGTATTTATAGCCTCTGAGCTTTTAAACCCAGAAGGCACAGGGCAATTCAGCCTGACCACCTATTTAAGCAAGCTGGCCAGACTGTCTTACCAGCAATTTCAGTTTCGGATGGGCAATATCTGTTTAAGATCCACCACCTCTGATTTCTTTCTTTCTTGTAGTCCTCGGTCCATTGCAAGAACTGTTCCAACATTCAGGTGCAGATTAGAGCCTGTTCAAGCTGTCAGCTGACAGGAAACCTTTTCTAAATATGCTCAGGATTGCAGTAACAAAGTGCTCAGCAACCAGTATTGTCATTGCAAGGTGTTTTTCTGTTAAGATTCCTTCAACACATTGTTAATGGTGGCATCTTTGTGATCTTGGTCAGGCACTGTTTTAGGGGGAGCCTGGATGCCATGCTGGTAATGGCACAAGTGCCTTCCACTTTCTGCTGTAAAGCTTTCTACAGACTTTCCATTCCCACCTCCATGTCCAAAGAGGATGAGGCATTTTGGCCTTGCAGGAGGCCTGAAAGAGCTACATCACCGAAGTTTCTGAAAGGCTGATCCACGGTGGGGATAGGCCCAACCATGCATTCATCCACCAGGAATTTAGAGAGACAGGGTGAAACCTCATTCCCCTCTGAAAAGGGAGGCAAAACTGTTCCCTGATTTCAGTGGCTCTAGCAAGATGCACAACCCTCGGTTTCAGCCAGTGGTAAATCTGCCTTTCCCTCAAGGGCTAATGGGATGATCCATATAACCAGTGTAGGTATTGAGGACCAGAATATGTGCTGTTGGTAGATTGTAAAGGAGAGGGTGAGAGTGGGCTTTAATTGTATTTGCTAGCAGTCTTCACCACATGTTGTGTGAAATAAGATATTACTAATGCTGTTAATCTGCAGTGACAGCAATCTTTTTTTACACTGCGTGCTGCCTGCTCACAATCGCTAATCACTGGCACTTGCTTTTCTTCAGTTCTTTCCTTTAATGAGCAATTAGCCTGTACAGTGGTGGAACCATGGTGGATATAATTTTCAGGTGGATACCTATGCTGTACCATTCAATTATTGTAAAAGCTGCATTAACTGAGTTAAATTACTAAGAAATGTTTCCTTGTGTACAAAGTGGCAGCTGTTCTGAGACAAGGGGGATTCGCCAGGCTCATAAAAAGCATATGAAAATGCAGCATAAGTCCTCATTGGAGAAATATCTTTGGCTGTCTCTACTCAGCCTTAGATAGCTCTCAGGCTTGGAATGTAATCTTAAGCCTACATGTGCCAGAATGGGGAAAAAAAAAGCCTCAAAACTTGAATTCAGGGCTTGGACCCTGAGCTTTGGGCAGCGGTGGCACAGTAGTCCCCCAAGTGCTGGCTGCCCATGTGATGGCACATCAACATAAAGCGCGTCAGGTTTGTGTCCAGATCTTGCTTTGTCCAAAATAGGGACATCTAGACAAGTAACCACAGCCACTTTGCCTTTCACAGAGTCAAACTAGACAGGATGGCCCTCTTCTTCCTCTTGCTGCCCCACTGTTTTGCACATGCAACCAATGAATCTAGTGAATGAAACTGCTTTCAAGTATGGTAGTTCCGCTCAGATCTAATTCAGATTCTGCAGAAATGCTATAGAATAATTTCGTGGAACTTTTTTCCTCTGTGTGCTTTTAGCTTCATGCTTATATGCATGTATTTGATCTCTTCTACTCTTAAAATATATCAGAAAGACTAGGAGACATCAATGATGAGATAGATGGCAGGTCTAAATCGCATTATCAACACTGCCTTGTCATCCACCATCTGGGTAAACTAACATGTAATAGAAATGGAAGTTTAAGTCAAAAAATCTGTTCAAGGGATCCAAGATTTGCCTCTCCAAATTTACAAAGTTGTATGACAACAGCTACAGAGAGCAGTTTATTTTCTGGCTTCAGTTCAGTGGGATGCTCTGCAGGCAGCATGCCTGAGTTTAGAATTCCATGGAAACTCAGAGCAGGGCAAATGGTTCTCAAGGGTCCCTTTCTGTTCCCAAATCAATTGCTCAGCTCAAATGCTGAAATAGGCTACTGGATGGAATATTAATAAATTGAACATATTGTGCCCAACTTCAGATTTTGAAGGTCTCAGAAGTTTCAGTTAGTGAGGAAGGAAGACATTGTCCTGTGCTACAGGCACAAAACATCATCTCCTCTTCTTGTTCTGCGCAAATGCTTGCAGACACAGTTCAAGAACTCTCACAATCCTGAGATCCTGGTTTGTTCATCAGCTGCCTTTCTCTGTGACAGCACTGGCATGAGGGCTGCCGCTGCCAAACCCATTGCAGCGAGTGCTGATCTCTGGGGAATTTCCTCCCACAGACCTTATATTTAGCTATAAATAGACAACAATGCAAAACACAGTTTGCAGGGCATTTTCTTGGTTCTTAGCTGGATGCCTTCTGTCTGAACTGATGAAGACCACCCAGAGCACACTATTTAAAGAAAAGTTTGTTTACTTCTTCATTGTGCTGGAGGCCTGAGTTGTGCTAGACATACTGAAGTGGTGAGCACTGACTCTATCCTGCAGCTAAATTCTTTCATAATTTCTTGGGAGATGTGCTGGGCTGGGCTGGCTATAGGTATAATCGAGGTGGGTTTGCCCTGAACCCTTGGCAGCACCCCACTTTTCTTCTGCCTAATCTGTAATAGTGTCCGTTAGCTGCTTTCCACTCTCTGCTGAGAGAGGAGGCTGATCTAAATGCAGGAAGGGTCACAGGAAATTTTAAACAACCAGAAATCTGCTGGTGGAAATGGCTGTAGGCAAAGGTCTCTCTGTGGCTGCCAAACTCAGAGCCCTTCTGCCAGTGGGACACACACAGTCTCTGCTTCTGAATCAGCCCCATCAGCTCCTGAGCTGGGCAGGTGTTGGAGTCCAAAGCATGCCTCTGGCAGCCCTGGCAGGTCAGGGAGCCCCAGAGCCCCAGCGAAGGGGTCCCAGACCCTGGCTAGAAGCCAAGAATGAAGGTGGTTTTGATTTTAGTCCATGGGAAAAATTACCAACACTGTGAGAAACATTGCAAAACATGAGAGTTTAAAATAGTGATTTAGTCTGTTGCAAGGTAAAAAGGTAGATTTTAGGATTTTTAGAATAAAGATAGAAGACTTAAGATGGAGGATTTTGGGTGTTGCCCTGCCTTTCTTCTTCTTCTTCTTCTTCTTCTTCTTCTTCTTCTTCTTCTTCTTCTCCTTCTTCTCCTTTTTCTCCTTCTTCTCCTTCTTCTCCTTCTTCTTCTTCTTCTTCTTCTTCTTCTTCTTCTCCTTCTTCTCCATCTTCTCTGGTGATGGTGGCACAAAATGATTGGTAGAATGAAAAAGAGGTAGAAATTACGTGTCTAGAACAGGTGCAAACTAATTGGTATAAAATGGTAAATAATAAATACGTTGTGAAGAATGGTTGGATCATGGAAAGGGTACAAAAGGGACGGGACAGCCCAGGACTGGGCAGTTCCCGCTCAGACACGGCTGGCATCAGACTTGCAGCTGGAGCTGAGAGCTGGCTAGAGATAAGAAGAAATAAACAACTTAAAGCAACATCTGCAGGCGTTTCTCATCTGTTCGGGCTCGAAGGTAAAGCTTCACAGAGGAGGGAGATAAAGAACCTGAATTTGTGTGGAGTCCAAAACTCCCACAGGCAGGGAAGGAGGAAACCAGGCACAGCAGATCCACCCCGTACACATTTTGAAGTGGCACCAGTGGTCTGGGACATTGTCTTCTGTACCCCCCTGAGATATTTCCTGGGTGGTGATGTTTAAATGTCAGTCTCCTGGAGTTTCATCCTCCTGAAGCCTACAGGAGGGAGCAGTGGGCTGGATCCTCAAACAGGACTTCCACACAGAGCACAAGAGATGAATTTTTGAGATGAATGCACAACTTTTGCTGTGGCCATTTCAGGAGAGTGGTAAGTAGTGCAGTGCTCGAGCAGGTTGGCTTGTTGAAATAGTTGTGAAATCTCCATCCTTGGAAATAGTCACAACTTGGCAGAACAAAAGGCAAATAACCCAACCTGAGTAGGCCCTTCATTGGATGAGATGATACTCAGAGGTACATTTCCTCCCAAATTATCCTCTGACCCTCTGTTGTCATGTCAGGATGACATGGCTTTTGAAACAGCTGTGAATGTTCCAAACAAAGGCTGGGAAAAATGTCTGAACATAGGCATCTATATTTACATTTCTGATTTTTAGGTTAATAAAAGTGACAAAAGGTGCCAAATCCACTGATGTAAATGGGCCCTTTAAACAAAAAACATTGCTGCTTTTCACAGTTCACCTTAGCCTTTTATTTGTTTTATTCTTTAGTGTTTTTCTTGTAACTTAATGGTGAAGAAATCAGATTTATTCACTAGAGCTGACCAGAAAGAAAGGCTTTTTATAAATGCAGAGCTGTTTAAAAATTAAAAAAAAAAAAAACAAAAACAAAACAAAACCAAAAACCAAAACCAAGAAACAAAAACCATAACACTGTTCGCTCCCCCAAACACACCACCAACAGCCAGGAATTGTAAATTCTACAGAAGCATCCAAACAGCCCAGTTCTTAAAGCATTTATCTTAGGTATGGGCAAGGCAGAATTAAGACTTTTTCTGGTTCATTATGTGGCCAATGTTTTTAATTATATTTGTTTTGGCTTAGAATAGAGTGAGTGCAACCTGAGCACTGCTAGGGTGTCAGGGTCTGAAGGACAGCTAGAGGAAAAATCCAGCTTTGTTCTCTAGCTTTCATCCAAAAGCATGCTTGCTTGAATTCTGTACCGGGCGTAGCTGGAATGAAATGACAGATCTGAGCCCATAAACCCAAGAGCTGAAGAAAACTCAGTTACGCTGGTAATTCATTCGTTTCCCTGAGACAGGAACACAGGCTGACCAACAGAATTCCATTAACTGTGTAAGAGGCGGAGTCAAAACAACACAAAAGTGCAAGCCTTGAGTGGAGATGAACTATTTTAAAGCATTTTGTGTGGTGGTTTGAGCCCAAGACATTTTGCAATATTTTCAAGAAAGCATCCTACATTTTCCTTTGGGTCAGATTTTTGCCTGCTCTTCTGCTCTGCTGCAGGTTGCACAGATGCACAGCCCTGTTTTGTGCTTCCATCTCTGCTGTGGAGGTGAAGCAGAGACTGGGGCTGCCACTCTAATGGCAGGTGATGCACACACAGCAGGTCCTGTTGCAATCCATCTGTGGATTAAAGCACAGATTGGGTGACCTGCTTTACCAGGAGTGACTCTTGAGAACCTGTTAGAGCTGCTGCAAACAGAGCAGAAAAACACCCGTCCCTTCTTTTCAGGTTAAGGAGCTCATTTTGGTACAGCCTGGAACAAAACTCTGAGAGCATCACTTGAGGGCTTGCACAAGTACCTTTCCTGTCACAGTGCTGAATTACTCAAAAATGATGCAGTCGTGAACAGAAACATACTAACCATTAAATGTTTAGTGAAAACGAAAGAGAAAATTGGCAGGGAAAGAAATGTTCTTTTTAAACTTCTGAAAGAGCACTACAGGCAAGAGGGAACAAACAGCAATATTACAGCCTAATAACAATGCTGCTGGAGGACTCCTTTAAAGTAATAAATATGTTTTTAATAAGCATATTTCCCCATTTTGGCATCTCTGGGTTCATGTACAGATGCAATTTCATATGCAGAACGTGGCTGTGAGGATGCATCTGAAATGCCTGGGGACTCTCCAGATGGGGAGAGGTGGGTATGCAGAGGAGCAGTCTCTGTTAGAAGGGATTTAATCTGAATTGTCTCTCAAAGATGAGAAAAAACAGAAACCTGGCCATCTCACATCCCCCTCCCTGCTCTCTGCCTCTCCCAAAGATGACTGCACAGCAAGTTCTACCCAGGAGTGTGCAAGACCCAGTGGCTGAGCAGGGCAGAGCTTCAGAGTCCTGGCTGTGCCCCCCAGATGACACCACAGGGTACGGGTTTCTCCCACCCAGAGCCCCTGTGCAAGGGCCACCAGCCTCTGGGACAGCCACAGGGCATCTGCTGGCAATGCCACAGTGGCACAGCGTGACAGTCCATCTGCCAAGGGCCTCTGGCACCTCTCTCATGGATCTGTAATAAAATTAATCGTGCCTCTGCCCTGTCGGGTGAGGGAGACAGTGGGGAGGGGTAGGCAGACTTTGGGTATGATTATCTTGTCTTCCCGTGCTTTTTGCCTTTTAGTAAATAAACCTAATAAGATGCTGGGCAGCAATTCAATTTGTCATGCTTCACACATCAGAATAATTCAGCCAGAAATAGAAAGCGTTCAACCCGTATTAGAGGCAGTGCCCTAAAGAACAGGCTGATTTCTCTGGTTTTTGGCTTGTAATTTATTTCACATCAATTATGCACTGCCAGCAAAAGTAGCTTCATGCCAAGCTGTGATCTGCTCTTCTTTTAAAGACATCCTAACCACTTTACTTCTTTTCAGACTGCTTGTTGGCAGATCCCTATTGACAGCAAAATCTTAACTATGTGAAGAAGTCACACGTGGCACTTCGTTCCCAGTGCTACAAGGTAATTCCCTCTGTGGTATGAGGTCCTGAGTCAGCTCTCCCCACAGTCTTTTCCTCTCATTAAGAGGAATGCAAATTTTGCCTGGCCTTGTTCTGACTGTCTCTGAGCAGGAACAATATGCTTGGAGAAAAATGTGACCATCCTGATGACCACAAGAGTGACCACACATCCCCTGACGCTCACTCCTTGGCAGATCAGGGATCCGATCCTTCCAGCTTAGGCTCATCAAAAACAGGTCGCAGAGAGAGGAGCAGGGTGCTGACACCATGCTCCAAACCACCATGCTGGGAGCCACGTTTCATGTTCCCCACACATCTGCATGCTCCAGCGCTGGCTGGGAAGCTCATCCGGGAGAGAGATCCTCTTGGCATTGCCGGGCTGTTCTACCCCTCTGCCTCTCTCACTACATTGTCATGGTAATGGGTCTGCCTCAAAAGGGAAGTGATAGTCTTTTTTTTCATTACTGAATTAATTATTTGGACCAAATTCCATATCGCTTGGCTTCTCATATTGCCAGTAGCATGAAAGTGGAAACATTTTATACCTAAATTGCACCTTGTGGAAAAGGCACAGATCACATCTGCAACAGAAAACCAGGGCAGCCACCACTCACATTTAGGCAGCATTCCTGAGCTGATGTTTCTGTAAAGCAGAGGTGAAGCACCCGAATGAACCAGCCCTGCTGTTCAGCTCACTGCCCAGTGTGATGCTGCCTTGCTTTTCCTAGCTCTCATTGCACAGTGCTATCCAAGTTTTCATGAATCAGACCTGGAATCCACAGCCTGAGCCAGGAATTGCTCATTCCATGCCATTCAAAGTTTTGCTGAATTGGGCATTCTTTTGATTCTGTTTTTTCAATCATTTGCAAACACACAAGGGGGACTAAAAAGGTTTTGTTTCTTTGGTCCCATGTCCCCATCATCTGTGCTGTTTTGAAAGCTTGGTGCAGGCACATGTGGAGATCTTTGTTCCAGGGAGCCATTGGTAGCTGCTATCTTGGGAATCAAGAGAGAGGCAGGCAGTAGCCCTCTGCCAGGGAGAAGCTTGAGGGTTTTTATATTCTTGCATGATGCTGGAGCCTGAAGGGAAAGGCATCTCACCAAGAGATGCAGGTAAAAGCCATGCCTGCCCAATGCATCCAGGACTCTCATCCTAAAGGGGATCAAAGCGGGAATGCTAATTAATTCAGTCATCGAGCTGGCTATCATTTCCATCATTAGCAAGGACAGGCAAGAGATCAGTCATTCTCAGTGGCTGGCTCTGCCCCAGGGCTGGAGGTGGCAAAGTCAGTCCCTGGTGACACCACACTGCCAGAAGTGTGAATGCATTTGCCAAAGTGGATCCAGAGGGCCTGGCTTGCTGCATTCCAATGTCTCTGCCCTCTGAAACAGGGGAGTCAGGCGGGGGAGAGGGGACCTTGTCCTCTGGAGGAAAGCTCCCATGTGCCTGGCATTTCCCAAGGGAAAGCAGAGCCTGCAGGTACCTGCTGATCTGGAGGAGATGCTGGCTGGGAGCAGGAGGCTGCATGCCGGGGGGCACTGAGACTGCTCTGCTTTTGAAGGGTGTTATTTAGTTACTTTGCTGCATAGTGACATTACCTCTGTGTTTCTTTTGTTAATACATTTTTGCTGGCTGTAGAAGACAAAGTGATTCTTAATCACACTGCTGTGACAGTTCAGGTATCAATAGCTCACTGTGTTGGTTATGAACTATGGCAGTAGTGCCTTTACATGTATTTTTATGCCATTTCACCTGCAGGATGTTGTAAGTATTTCTCCTTTCTAACTTCCTAGCTAATATTTTTTCTGCAGAGCCTTTCTGGGAGCTTTGTAAACAAGGCCAGCTTGTAAAAATCATTATGAGCTCTTTTAAAAGCCAGGGTGAGCTGTGACTGGGCTCTCTCCCCGCTGAGACCAGACTGTGAGGTGCAGGATTGGAATGCAGAGCCAGCCAAAGTGGCTGCGAGTCAGCCAGGGCTTCTTATACCCATGTGCAAGTGCCACTGTGGAGGGGTGGGGCACCTGCATGCACACTGGTTCTCCAGTCTCCCCTAGATACGTACATAAATATACATATATAAATACTCCTTTGCTTCCAAGCAATTCTTTTCAGAAATATCTCCAGATCTTCTGGGTTTGCAGGAAACCAGCTAGATCAAAGCAATTTCTTCTGGTCTAGTAAAGCTGTTGTTACACGTATGCTGAGACACTGTGAGGTTTGCTTGTTTTCTTTAGAGCCCTGTCCTAAAAGCCCTGCCAGGAGCTCAGTGTACAAACAAGGTAATGATGCTGAAGTGCTCTGCACAGCAGGTTGCGTAATGTTTCCATGTCCACTTCTCACAGAGAAGCTCTTTGCCACCTCTAAATATACTCACAGCCAGGGTTATGCTCTTCTTACCCTTTCTTTTTTGTTCTGCTTGCTGGAAAAAAATGAGGGAACTTGGGTGTTCTGCAATAGAAGACTACATGTTATATTGTACAACCCCTCCTGAAAGCTTTTCATGATGGGATAGAGAAAAAGCCACGTTCCAGCAGGCTGGGTTGTACTGGCACAGCCAAGGGGTCTGTGCCTCATTCCTGTCTCCAGAACAGTCTTTCTGTGTGTCTGGGAGGACTGCACAGGCTCCCTGACTCCCTGTCCCCAAGCAAAGGCACTGCTGATACACAAGCCCGTCACAGAAGTACTTGGACAGAAGCAAGTAATGAAAGACAAAGCTGGTGAGATCCCCTGAGCTGCCCAGAGCACCCAAGCACAGCTGAGGTGCTCCTGGGGACAGGAAAGCTGCAGGCAATGCACTGCTTACCCAGGTTGCAGCAACCCAATCCCAGCTGATCCTTGCTGCAGGCACGGGAACCTGGAGATCGTGCAACACTACCTCCAAACTTGTGCTCACCTCCAAACTAGAGGAAAGCACTGGTCCCTCACATATATGTCTTCTATTTAAGGACAGGCCAAGGGTCTTACTGGATCAGGATGTCCCTCCCAGACTTAATGACCAGGGACAAAAGCATCACATTAACCAACATAGTGTGTTTCCAAGAGTGGGAAGGCAGTGATTTCTGATGCAGATGGAAATCAGCCTCGCCTTGAAGCACAATGATGGCCTTATCTCATAATTATTTCCCAGTGAGCATCATTTCACATGCAAATCCCATCCATGAAAAAATTTAATCCTTTTAAAAATTCTGAATAAGTGACAGGGTCTATAATTTCCTGCTGTGGTGACACTGCACAGTGCCATCAGGCAGTGTGGTGGTTTCAGCACCCGCTGGTCTCATCTGCCTGCACTGTTCAGGAAGCATTGCCAGGAGCTTTGGGCTCTGCTGCAGGTACAGCCAAAGCTGCCAGGGTACCGGGCAGGCTGCACTCTGCAGGCATTTGCAAACTATAAAACAAGATTTTCTCCAAACAAGCCCATTCAGGAGGCAAAATGCAGCTGCATAAATATAACCCAGGTGCTTGGGGAACTGAAAAGAGTCCCTGATCTGTATCAGAGAAGGGCTAATGTGGGTCAGGCTGATAGGTGCCAGCTGCCAGTCCATGCTAACCTTGGCTTAGCACAGGGCCAGCACAGAACCCTCTGCAGATATTCTGTTTGCCACCCTTGTCCAGGCTGGGCCTTCCCAGAGGAAAACTATCTATATCCGTCACTAATTGTTGTCCCCATTCCCATCTGGGATGTTCTTGAAGAATTATTTGGGATGTTTTGGGGAGACCACTTCTTCTCATTCATTGCTTATATCATCACCCTCTTCTTTGTGTCACTGTGAAGCAGAGAAGGGAAAAAAAAAGAAACCCGAAGATGTGAATTTGGGTAGGAATATTATTGGTCTTCAGAAGTACCTCTAGCTGAAAGGCCCAAGCTGACAGCAGCCTGTGGGCCAAAGCCCATGGTTCTGGTAGGGACGTCCTGATGGTCTGCTGAGGATGTTGTGGAGTGAGAAGCAAAGAAAGGCACTCTTCAAGGAGCTGTTTGCAGCTTTCTGTCCACTATCAAGGAGATGAATCAACCAGTTTTACAAATCTTTAAATAGGTTTTGTATTTTAGACAAACACCCACCCCCCCCAAACCTGTCTTCCACAAATGAGGATTGTAAATGATGAGTACCACCCGTCTCTAGATATTCATGTTTTGGTTGGTGACTCTTCTGTCGGTTCACTGTCAAATATATATATATCTATACATTTATGTGTGTGTGTGTGTGTATGACTCAGTCATATCTATGTGTTTAATACATACAGGTCACAGCTGCACTCTGAGCTCACTGAGAGAGGTGAGAGAGGGCTCATACCTGAGCATAAGTGCTTTCTCTGCCTGGAATGGGAGCCTGCCCCAGAGCTGGCAGCCTACAACTGCGATCTGTCAGTATCAAATTCTTCACCAGCTTGCTTTCACGTAATTAAAGCACAAGTGGTGCTAGTTTCGATATTGAAAGAAAAAAAATCTCATCTCTGTCTCCCAGGAGACTCCTCCAAATGAAGCAACCCGTCCTGCAAAGGCTTCCCCAGTGACAAACAGAGCGTGCCTAATGCTAAATTGAAACCAAAACATACGGATTGACAAGAAAGAGTATCTTGGACCGGGAACAGGAACACAAAAACGCAGGAAGAAAAGCACAGGGACCAGGCATGGAAGGAGCAGAGCCAGGAGGCAAATTAATTTAAGAGACATGAGCTGCTCCAGGCTGGATGTCTTCTTGCACATCACCGTGACTGCTGGAGTTAAGGCTGGATTATAAAACAAGGTCTTGTGCTGGCTGCTGCTGAGGAAACCTTCACTTACAACGGGAGCTGGGAGAAGGGAACAGTTTGCTGGAGCCAGAACCCAAGTCTGTGAGTGATCTATAACCAGAGGTCACAGTTTGAGACAAATTTGGAGGAACGTCCAAAATGAATGTCCTCTGACAGAAGGCAGGTTTCAGCCACCCCTCCCCCACGAGGTTTGGGAAGAAATTCCTTGGAGGAAAGTGAAAGAAAAAAACCTATTTATTTAACAAGTAAAGTGCACGCAGGCATGGGGGAAAAAAAGAGAATAATGCTAAATAAGAAAACCTCTCGCTGTGGAGAGAACCTGGGTAGATTTCAGAGTCCTTTGTGGGTGTGGCTTTCTCCTCTCCAGAGCTGGGGTTTGGCGTGGGCTCCTCCAGGCCAACGGTATAGGGCCTCCTTATGATCTTCTGGTGTTGCTGAACAGTCCAGAAGAGAAGAAGAAGAAGCCAGAGTCCCAGAGAAAAACTTCCTTGCCTCAGCTAGCAGACTGGCTAAAAAGCAAGGAGTTTTAACTCTCCGTCTCTCTCCCTGAGAAAAAGAGCCAAGAGCTGGGAAAAGCAGGAAGGTGCTTTCCTCTGCTCTGCCGCTGCAGGAACGCAGGGGTGTGTATATCTGTGTCCTTGAACACAAAACTGCTCGGGTTTTTTTTCTCCCTTTCTCTCGGACCCAGCTTGAAGACTGGGAGAGGCACAGGATTCGTGTGTGGGCACAGAGCAGATGATAGGGAATACAGTATCATAGAGCCCTAGGACTCCAGGGAAAAAGCTAAGAAGTTTTCCAAATGGCAGGAGACGGCAAAGTAGACTTACATGTTGGGAAACCTTGGGTCTGCTGCCAACCCAGGCCCTTGAATATTTGTTGATTTATGCAAAGTTAAAACATGACTGAGCTCTACTCACTTCAGTGTTGTTGCCTGGCTTTATGCTAAAGAGCAGCAGTTGAGAGGACAAAGCACAAAGGTTTTTTTAATGTAAGACAGTTCATTCAAATTTAGCTCAGAATAAATAACAGCAATACATGATTGTCTAAGAGCCTCATCTCTTAACCCAGGTAGAGAGAGTTTGGTGGCCAGCAATCCAACTCTTAATGGTCCTGCTTGCAATGCAGGGACACATCCTGTCTTGTCAAACCAGAGCAGGCATTCCTGTCTGGTTTTGCGAGAGAAGGCAGGACATATCCTCTGCTTAGAGGTGTTTCTATCAAGGCAGGAGGCGAGTAGCTTTAAGAACTGCAGAGAAAGTTATCTTCCCCACTGGTGTTACACTAATGCTGCAAATAAATCTACTCTCTCTGAAGGCCATTGCTGGGCTGTCTTTTCTCTCACTGCCCTTATCTCTGCCTGTCCTTGTTGCCTGTATCTGAACAGCATCTGAACCCCATGAACCTCAATGTGTGGTCTAAAGGACAGCCCTTCCTGGCTGTGTAGAGAGCAGAGAACAATCTGAGAACTAGAGACAAAATTGATTATTCTCCCATTTCTTGGGCACATTAGTATAAATTCTGTATTCTCCTCTATTCATCCCAAAAGAACTAACATGACTCAGAGGACACACATTAAGGAGATTCACAACTGCACAGCAAGCACTGGTGGAAGTTATTTTATGCTGGGGTTAAAAAATGTGAAAGAAACTTAAATTTGCCATTTTCTTCCTTGTTGCAGTTCTTCAGAAAGACAGATAATTTTACATAGACAAAAGAGAGGAAGAAAGCCTGGGAGAAGCAGCTGTTATCTTCTTACATATGTATGAAGCATGCATTCAAACCCCAGAGATATCCTACAGGAGCAGCCAGCCCAGAGGCCCTATGAGGCCGACCATGAATGCAAAATCGATCATCCTCAGTACTGGAAACTGGCTACTTTACAATCTTGAGATGCTTTATGATGACCTTGCCGTGGGATTTATGCCTCAGAAAATGGTCTGGCTGATTAGTGGGAGAGCAGCCTGCAGGCCCCTGGGGATCTCTGGTCTTGCATCAGAGCGCTGAGCAGTGGGAGAGGAGCATTAGCCCCCTTTCAGCCTATTGCTCCCAGCAGAAAGGAAATATGATAGCTTGCAAAGCCCTCGAGTCGCCCTCAGCAAGAGGCAATCATTAGGAAAAAAAAACCCCAAAACTTACATTGGCTTTACTGCAATGCAAGGCCTAATGAAACAGTTACTATATTTAGAGATAGACTCCTATGACTGTGGTCTCACTGCAAGGCACTTCTGCTCCTCAGTTTTGTAGCTAGTTACTCCAACTCAAAAAGCTTCAGAGTAAAACATTTTATTCCAATAGCTTCCCAAAGCTGAGTCCTGTTCCTGTGCCAAGCTTTTCCTACTTACTTGCCCCCTCCTGAAATGCTGGTGGCGCAGCATGAAATATCCACTAAATATATTCCATCAAGCTTTCTGCTGAGTATTTTCCTAGCCTTGGAATTTCCTGCAACCCCTGGTCCTGATAAATGAACCACTTAATCCTCTGCTCTGCTCATGGTACTCTGCCTGTCACAGTTCTGCAGTTTTCAGGTAAAAATAATGCCTGTCCCAGGTGGGTAGGTCTCAGCAAATCCTGTCTCCTCATGGGCTGCAAATAATCCATGAAACCTGCTTCTTCTGAGCAAACAGATGGGTAGCATCAAATTTAGTATCTCTAAAATGGATGGGAGCTTCTGTTCCTTATTTCTTACAATTTATCTGTTTACTGTGGAAACAAACATATATGAGAAGACAATGGATATCCCAATGCCTGATAGAGACAGGGTGACACAGGTTTGGGGCTGCTAGGTACAGAAAGTTCCTGAAAAGAATATGTCAGAGTTATCTGGCAGAACTCTAAAACACACAGTCAAGGTGGGGAGATTGTACACATTGATACACCTACACCAGTCTGAAATTATAATTTAACTGAAATTATATAATTGGGCCCAAATAACAGCACTGCTGTGTTCACTCTAAGTTCGGAGCAGCCAGCAAAATCCAACTAAGAAGGAGGATCAATCTCTGCGTGATTATCTCATGTTGGTCTTTACGCTGGACAGACCCTGTAAGTGTCGATTTAGGGGATCTGGGGTCGATGTAACCTCATATTTGGTGCAAGCTGTGTGAGGCAGGATTCCAACTCCCTAAACAACTCTGGAAAACACATGGTCAGTAGATGCTGAGGTATATGCACCTGTACATAACTCTTTGCCATTTAGCTCTGATTGTTTTATTTAATGATATGATGTGATTTGATTGTTTGCAGTTTATATAATTATAGCCCTCATTGCATCTGCATTGTTCAAAGTGCTTCCTTATGGGAGAGATTATTCATGTGAACGACACAATTTGTTCTTCTGTCACAGACCTTAATAATAATAAAAAAGCTAAATATAGTGTGGCTGGTGGATCTTAAACAACTTTTCAGTGCTGCTTGCCGTGGTGGAAGAAGTCATAAGTGGGACACTCAGATTCACCATTTCAGTACATCCATCACTGCAGTATAAGATGTGTTAGAGCAGGAGCAGGCTGCACAGGTGTAGAGGGGAAGTAGCTTATTTAATGAATGACTGTATTGGCAACCTGTTTGTGAGACAGGTGAGAAAGGGCAAAAACACATGCAGCTAGCTCTAGGCAGTACAATTTAGCTGCAAATTCCTGGCAATGTAGCATCTCTGCCTAGTTGTGTAATATTGTCTTGACACAGCGGCAAATTGTGTCTCTAAATGGTTTCAGAAGGCAGCATCTGCCCACACGAGCAAGGTATTTGTTCATATGGTTACATGTCCTAGCTATTGCCAGGCTGGATAAGGACACCAGTTTATCAAAACCTCTCCAGCCTGATCTAATGCACCAATTTTATGTCCTACTACATTAAATTGTCAGCTATGTTTCCCATATCTAATATCTCTGGAAACAATTAGTTTCACTCACCATAAAATGTCATGTTAATTACAAACAGAATGAAATGTAATATGCATTTACTTCATCCATTTTGCACATCAGACAGTGGGCTGCACTGGGCACAGTTCAGAAGCTTGGCTTAGAAAAGCATCTCTGATACTGCAGAACTGTGAAAATTAGAGAAGCTTGTTGGAACATGGTTGGACTTTGATCCTCAGCAGTACAGACAGCAGATCTTATCATCTTTATTTCACTTTTTCTGAGTGTAAAACTGACTCTGGGAAGTGCTATGTGAGAAGTTCTTGCCAGCTTTCTGGCAGTCTGTGCTTCAAACTAAGCTGGGAGTACCAAAACAGCAGACTCTAGAATGGCAGCCAGTACACTTTGTCCTTCGTGCCAGCAAGGTCACCTTCAACTTCTCCCA
Source organism: Machaerirhynchus nigripectus (assembly GCA_013397975.1). Classification (NCBI taxonomy): domain Eukaryota; kingdom Metazoa; phylum Chordata; class Aves; order Passeriformes; family Dicruridae; genus Machaerirhynchus; species Machaerirhynchus nigripectus. Next base: position 505,591 of record VZRQ01005462.1, on the reverse strand, counting down.
GGGCTTCAGGGACTGACTCGTTCATATTCATAGTCTCACCTAGGAAATTTAGCCCACAGGATCCCTGCAGCCACAATTCATGACCTGTAAACCTCAGAGTCTGGACACGTCCGACTTCCCATGCTAGAAACAAGTGCATGTGCCAACATTTCCCTTTCTGGGGGAGCTTTTCATTAAGGAGAAACTCTCACATTTTTGTTCATGACTTCATACACATGATGGGAGGCAATCTGCTCTTTTTCCATCTATCCCCACCCCCCAGGCTGACACAGAGGCAGTGCTGTCAGTCTGTGGCGAAAGATGAGGAAACTGATAATTTACTTGCTTGACACCCTGAGTCCACAGAGGAGACTTGTCACTTGTCTAGGTGAAATCTGAGGATCCAGAAGCAAAAGAGGTAAGGAGAAGGATGGATCAAGCTGTCTGATTCAGATTGTCTTTGAGAGCCATAGAGTACCCCTGGTTCTCAATTATCAAAATTATGTCAAGCCATAATGTAGAAGAACACCTTGTTTTAGTAACAGGTGATATCTTGAAATTAAACTATTAACCAGGCTGGTGAAGACATGTTGTGTCACGGTGTAGGCACATGCACAAAATGTCTACAAGGTCCTTGAATTTTCATGGTAAATCTTATCTATTTTTGGTTCCTCCCCTGAGGCTCCTGAGCAATTCCTTGGTGAACAGCATGTCAACACTACAATTTGTCCTATCATGAATAGTTGCCTTTTTGCTCCTGTGATTATCAGACCTCTTCCAGGTCTGATCTTCCAAAGAAGATGTGGATCAAAAATTCCATAGCAGGTGTTTAACAGTACAGAAGAAAAATACCCTCCAGTAGTGCTGTACTAATGTGTCAGAGAGACAGGCTGTGAGAGGAAGAGGATAGAGACATCAGTAAGTGCACTGTGCTTTTGCTTTTATTACGTTCAAGGGTCCATGTCCCTACTGACTCACCTGTTATGTTCTTCCTTCAGCTTCTTTTGGACTCTCACCTGCTCCAGGACATTGTCAGGAGACAGAGCTGCCCAGGAAGTCTCTGTTACATCAACAGAGCCTGCCACACTTCCTCTCCTCCACCCTTTCCTTCCCGGGCTGCATTTTATGTGCTGCTTGGCAGCCTGTAGCATACTGGCCCCTTACTGAAAAGAAGCACAGAAGTATTTTGAACTTAAACTGAGTTGACAGCATCAGTGCTTAGACCAGAAAGATTCAGGTGGGGGGACAAGGAGGCCAAGTGGTGCTTCCCAGAGACTTCTGTGCTGACAGGATGAATCACAGCCCCATCCCTTTCCATTGCTCTGGGCACAAACATCTATTCACTGTGCTGACTGCTGAACCATGAGCATCAAAAGGATTTAGTATTTCAGGTCTGAATCCATGTCCAGGATTGGTGCTGCTATTGCCATGACATCATTTGGGTCTGATTAGACAAGCAATTTTTGAAAACACTCCTGCCTACCTGCACAGCATTTTCTACCAGTAATAGGGTCTATTAATGAGGGAATCAGTTAGCAAAGTCCTAAGGTCAAAGTGATGATGAGTCAGCTCTGTTTACTGGAAGATGTATCCAAGTCCTGTGCAAAAATGTCCCTTGATAAGTCACGGCCAAATCACTGCCCACTTGTCACAACGTTCTTGGAGAAAGAGTTAGGTCAAAGAAACATATTTATCAGGGCTTTGCTTATATCAGAGGCAAAAGACGCTGCCTGTGCAGTAGGAAGCAGCCATCTCTCCCCAGCTGCAAGCCTACTTTTCATTTATCTAAATAAATAAGCATAATCAGCTTCCCTCAGAGCTCCAGCACTGCTGACTCCTTGGTAAGGCTGTCAGGCACCACTGGAGTAGTACAAGGTCCACAGCATCCTGGAGGAGAGCTCTGCTCTTTGGAGAGGTGATGGCCAGACCCGGGAAAGTGGCGCATGGGCCCCAGGCAGGGCCTCCTCAGCGTGGAAAGATTGGCTCCGCTGGAAACAAGGGAAGGTGTCCAGCCCAGCCTGCAAGGGGAATGCTCCCCTCATGCTTTCCTTTCAAACCAGTCCCCAGTGATCCCCTGGTGACCCCTGTTCCCTTGAGAGTGAAGCTGAGTATATCCATGATGGACCGGACTCGGGCTCTCTGGAGAAGCTGCTCCAGGATGGCCTCTCCAAGGAGCAGCAACTGAGAAAACACAGACATGCAAGCTCAGTATTTGGGGAAAACCCCATCTCACAGGCTTTTTCTGCTTGCTCTGAGAGGCAGGTACTGCACAGGAGCAGGGGATGATGCCTGAGTTTCGGAGGGATTGGCAGGCAAATGCCGAGGGCCAGGGCTTGGGGCTGCACAGCTGCAAAGTGGGGCAGGGCTCAGGGCTGTCTGGGCCTTGTGCAACCATGGGGCAGCAGCTGAGCTCGCCCCAAACCATGGAGAAATACAGAAGGGGTAAAGGTACAGCTGTCTAGCACCCTTGGGGTCTGCTGCCACTCCCATACAGAGCCCTGCGAGCTGCCCTTCCCAGGGAAGGTAAGTGGATCTGGGTGGGCCAGAGGGGTGTGAATGCGGCCAGAGATGAACTGATTTTGGCTCTCAGACAGGGGAGATATAGCACGAAATTCCTTGGGAAAACTGCACCTCTAGCCCCAGATTCTGCATCCACATTCTGCTTCAGGTATTTACACTTCTTCATGTTCGCTTCTGCAACCTATAGGCACAGGACTGGTAAAGGAGATTACGGCAGGATGAGGCTTTTGCTTACACATTATAGAATCACTTTCTGTTTCTAAATGCAGTTGGGAGGCAATCTCCTCTACCACATAATGGATTCTTTCATAATGCTGAAGTTCAAACAGAATATTTTTCCCTAAAACAGGAAAGAAACTGGGATCTAGCAAGTACACAAGAGTCACAAACTTACTGAAAAAAAAGTATGTCATTTTTCTTCACACGGCTGAGATGTGGTATGAGCAATTGGAAGTGGCATTGTTCAGCATACAGGAAAAGGCAGGAAAATGTGACAAGTCACATACAAGGACTTGTTAGCTGATGTAGCCAGTTTATGTTGAAAAAATGTGTGGCGCACAACCTTCTTAAATTTGTGCAGTTTCAGTTTCAAAAAAAAAAAACAAACCAACAAACCAAAACAACCCACCCTGTTGGGCATGTTGTTTCCTTTCAGTCTGGCTTGTGGTTTGGGGTTTTCTTTCTCTGTTTTAAATATTTTCCATGTAGGTTGGCAGTGGAAAAACCCACTTTGCTCACCACCCTTTCTCACCAGCAAGCTCCCCCACAAGCCAGCACAGCCCCCAGCTCTCCCAGCTTGTACCAGGCTGGTTTTGTGGCAGTCACAGCCAGCAAGGGAAGCAGGAAGCCTTTGGATGCAGGACCAGCATCCTTACAGGTGCAGCCCATGTCATGCAGGTGCAGGTTTGCAGATTTCCAACAGTGCTTTTGATGATCTGCACGAGGTGGTTGGCGCTTGACTTCAGGCTGGAAAAGCTCAGCTCTTGTTCTGTGGTGATGAGTGAGCTGCTCTGTCAGACAGAACATTGTGGTGGTGGCTTCCAGTCTGTCCCTTAGTTTGTCCATTGCAGAGCAGGCTTATGAGACAGATGTGTGTGGGTGATGAAGACCTGGAGGATGTCTGTAGCTGCCTCAAAGGGGCCCACACGGCAAACAGGAGAATGGCAGTGCATAAGCTCTCACTGCCATAAATCAATGAACAGGACAGAGCAGACTCATCCCTTGTGTGATGCTGTGGAAGCTGAACAGAGACCATCATCTTACTTCTACAGGATCAGCAAAGCACAGCTAGGTGCCAGCCCCCAGATGACACGTGTTTGTGAACAAGGAAGGAAGCAGCTGAACACCATCCTTTAGCCCTTCAGTAAGGGGTAAAGTGCACTGGAGTGGTGGCAGTGATGGAGAGGGCAGCCAAGGCTGGGTTGTTCCCCTGCAGAAGCTGCTGGGGAGTGATTGCTTGGCCACAAGTGACTCCATGCTCTGGAGCAGGGTGAAGTGCCTGGAGGTGTCCTGCCTGAGTCATGCTGCCTGTACCCCTGAGAAATGCCTTCCCAAGGCAGCCCCAAGGGACCACATGCCTGGTGTTTAGCAGCTTCTTGGGGCACAGCTCAAAAGCACCACGGGCTCCCTCCTCTTGGCAGGGATCAACAAAGCAAAAATAAACCAGCTGGAAGAGACACAGGCAGTCCTGGTGACTGGAGCAAGTGCCCAGGTTTGTTCAGAGCACCCACAGCAATAGGAGGCAAGACTGGAGCAGGACCCGTATCAGAAATGGCAGTGGGGAAAAAATAAAGGCTCTGCTGGGGACAAGGAGGTCCTTGTGCTCAGGGTGGCTCTGCCCACTATCTGGGGAGATGCCACAGGAGCAGAGGGTGGTGTAGCTCTTCCCAGGCAGGCTGCTGCTGCTGCCCAGTCTTTATTGCCAAATAATACAGAAAAATTTACCGGGTTTATTATCAAAAACATCTGCTTAGTGTCAACACAAAATGGAGCACAGAGAGAAGGGGTGAGATAAGCAGGGGACATGGAAAAGGTTCAGTGGTTTGCTATCTGATAATCTCAGTGATGACCACATCCCTCATTTTCCCTCAGCATGCTTCTTCATTCATGTGGCTATGGCTCTTCCAGTGACATAAGACTATGAAGCTACTTGGGAGTGAGCAGAGAAACCCTCCCTGTCTCTTTGATCCCAAAAATGGGGAAAGCTGGGCTTTGTGCTCTTTAATCTCCTGTTAGGTGGCTTAGTTAGGTGCCTGTTGTAGACTCTTTGCAGGATATATTCATCTGGTATGCTTAGCAAGGCAATGCTATCTTTGCAGGAAATACACTTTTCCTCTCCCTCCACCCCTTTTTAAAATGATCTCATTCCCAGAGCAAGAAATGGCAGGTGGTTTCACACCACATATGGTCAACTCAAAATGTGCCTATCCACAGAACTAATATCCTGCCATCAGCAATGTGCTTTCTTTGGATCAGATCTGGAAGGTGATATAATCCTGGATGAATTGTTGGAGGGAGACACACAACAGTTTATCTGCCACTCTCCTCCTCTGGTGTCACAGTGGTTATGCTCAGCACTGGGTTCCTGTTTTTGTGGGGTTTGTGCTCAGCGTCACTGTATGCTGAGATTTCTCACACCTACTGTCAGCTGGCCAGCACCTGGTTTCTGTGTGAGAGCCCAGGGCAGGTGAGGAGAGCTGTGCAGTGCCCTTCAAAGGGGAAAAAAATTGTAAAAAGCCTGTACTGGAACTCACCCCTCCACAAGACGGTGGTAGAAGCCATGGTTAACATTTCTTCAAGTTCCAGCAAAACAGGAGTGCAATGTAAGCACGTGATTGCTAATACAAGAATTGTTAAAATAAACATATATGTGGGAGATGTTTTAAATAAAGAACATTTGTGGGAGAGAAGGAAAGGGGTAGACAGCTGTGTCATCCTCACAGCCCTCTCAGCACAGCAGCAGGGGAAGGTGACTCTCAGAAAAGCACACGTATGTTGCAATTGGCCCCACTGAGATCATACCAACCCTGTGCCTGTTTGGGAGACACTGGGATGTACTGGAAGGGGTTTTTGTGGCATCAGGCCACTTCCTAACTCACAGGGAGACAACTAAGTGCATCTTGTGCCACTGGAACTGACTCAAAGCACGGACAGAGCTCTGCTTCTTTCCCCTCTGAGGCACTGGGGTTTGGTGCTGCCCTCCCAAAGCACAGTGCTCTGGCCTTGATGGTTTGTTGGTACATCAGTCAGTGCAAATCTGCAGTTTGTCCAGTTTGCATGGTAATTTTTGTTTGACTTGAACAGTCTTGCTGGGAGATAAATTTCTTGCTAGCAGGGCTGTCTGAATCTCTGAAACATATGAGCTTTCTCAGAGCCTCCCAGGGCAATTCCCAGGGAAGAAGCAGAGAAACACAGCTAACTTAATTATCTATCAACTAACAGTGAATAAACACATCTCACAATGAGCAAATAGCATCTCCAGGCCCTTCTGTCTCCTTTGCCTGCAAATTGTAGAGGAAAGAGGGAAGCCAAAAGTGCCATCACTCAGTCTGCTGGTCTGGGAAATATCAAATCTATTCTTATTTGATATTCTCCTAACATTTCTATGTAGGTGAAGCAATATTTGTGGAGGCATTTTGGATTTGCTGAAAATGTTTGGGAATGGCAGGGGTTTGTTTCGATGAAAAATTTTAAAATATTTGAGGAAGTGTCAATGGATCAGAGGCCTTTTTTTTTTTTTTTTTTTTTTTTGGTTTAGTTACGGAGAACAAGAGGTAAGGTGTGTGTATGGGCTAAGTGGAGAGCTGCTGTGACTCAGCATGGGAAAGGGAATCTGACACGTGTCCACAAAGCCAAACAGATGGAAATACAGTTTATATAAAACCTGTGTGCAGAAGGCAGGGAACAATCTGGGGAAGGGAGGGGAAGATCCAGGAGCAGCATAACTGATAATGGGTGTTTAGTGCCAGGTAGCTTTACAGTACTTTATGAGCTCTAATGAAGGCTCACAATGGCCCTCCCCAATGACAACTACAAGTACTGTCCTGCAGAGGAGATGTCTTGTTCTGCCTGAAATAACCCTATGCCATAAAACTGCACATTTATATAGAACAAACAAAACAGGGAAATGCAACCCCAGCCAGCAGGAAATCCTCAGATGCGTGAAGGGAAATAGGCTGTGCTAGTGAGATGATTCTTTCATTATGTCACCTAATTCAAGGCAAAATATAACCCCAAGGTTGTATTACAGGGAAAGGCAAGTAACTTCCTTTTGAAAAGCAATGTTGGTGAAGGTGAAGAGACACAGGATGGCACAAACAGAAATATGTGCTTGGCTTTCACTTGGCTGTTTCATAAAGCTTAGAGGAACTTTCATTCTTTTCTCCTTTTGAAGGCCAGACTGGATGGGGCTCAAGGCCAGGCTGCATGGGGCTCTGAGCAATCTGGTCTCTTGAAGATCTCCCAGCCCATGGCAGGGGGGTTGGAACTAGATGATCTTCAAGGTCCCCTCCCCACCCAAACCATTTTATGGTTCTATGATGATGATTCTATGATTCTTCTCCCTATTACAGTTTCAGGCAGGGTACACCTTACCTAGCATGGCTACCAAGTACAGCGGGTGACCAGCGGATTGGAAAAGCCCTTGGGGAATTTCCCTCTCCTTCTTCAACTTGTTTTTGGCAGCAGGGGCTCTGCCTGGCCCAGCTGACAGCAATGCTCCCAGATGGCAGTCAGAGCCCTCCCTCTTTCCCCCTCTACCTGCCCCAGTCCTGCCCCTAACCACCATTGCAGTGGCTGTAGAGGGTGGCTGAAGCCCCAGCACACACAGTCTGGACTTTCTCAAACCTTGATTACGACAGGGACGACAGAAGCCCCTTGCTCGCACTGGCTGTGCAGGTGTGTGCTTCCTCTCTAAGCCATCCTGCTCTGGTGCTTCTCTAGCTCTCGGTTCATAGGCAGGTTAGCCTTTCCTCCTGCTTTGTCTTCTCCAGCTAGTTTCCATTCCAGTGAGTCATCACACTCTTCTGTTTATTCCCTTTTGCATGTGGAAAACCATTTTTTCAGTGGATCTCACCATCTGTCAGGTATTGCTGCTATTGCCTGGATGGCTACACCGACAGCACGTGATGAAACCATTTTCTGGACAGTAATCCAAGCACTGAAGAATAGTTCTTCAGGCAAAACTGTCCAGGAGCACCGAGATCAGAGAAAAGTATTGCAAATTTATTCTCACACATTTTCTCTGCAGATTTTACTCATATCCAACTGCTGTCCACCTTCCAGCACTGTCAAAAATAGTGCAGCCTAGTGTCATCCCTGAAATACAGCTGTTATTGTCCTGACACCACATTCCCAGGCGGAGGTGATATCTGGTTTTCCTGTGAATAACTGAGGATAAACACAGGTCCATGAATAAATCTCAGGTGCCCCAGGCAACAATTCTCAAATAGTGGCACAGATATTCACGGGTCACAGGTACTCTCTTGCAATCACAAATTAGGAAAACAGACCCGAAGGGACAGATTTGCATCCTTCTCCAGCTGAACTTCCAGATCAGGTGATGTGTGAACAGCTCTTCCCAAATCAGGGAAGCCACCGTGAGTTTGAGCTGAAGCAGGTCTGTCTGGGGGCACTGGCAGGCTGCCATGCATGATGTGCAAGGAAAGATTGAGGAAGCTGGGCTGCTGTAGCCTCAGAATGTTTCTCACTGCTGACTGTAGCTAACTCATGGGGCAAGACAGAGCCAGCCTCCTCTCAGTGTAGGAAGAAGATAAGAATCAAGGAAGACAAATTGCAAAAAGGGAAATTTTGGTTGCATATGAGGAAAAACATCCCTCCCTGTGTCCTAGTATCATAGAATCATAGAATAGTTTGGATAGGAAGGGCCTTTAAAGGTCATTTAGTCCAACCTCCCTGCAATGAGCAGGGACATCTTCAACTAGATCAGGTTGCTCAGAGCCCCATCCAACCTGCCCTTGAATGTTTCCAGGGATGTGGTACCTCTCTGGGCAACCAGTGACAGTGTTTCACCACCCTTGGTAAAAAAAGTTTTCCTCATATCTAATCTAAACTTAGTCTCTTTTACTTTAAAACCATTACCTCCTGTCCTATCAGTACACACCCTGCAAAAAGTCTGTCCCCATCTTGTTTCAGAGTCCCTGTTAGGTACTGGAAGGCTGCAGTAAAATCTCCCTGGAGCCTTCTCTTCTCCAGGGTGAACAACCCTGCCTCTGTCAGCCTGTCTTTACAGGAGAGGTGCTCCAGTCCTTGAATCATCTTCATGGCCGTCCTCTGGCCACCCTCCAACAGTCCCACGTCTTTCCTGTGTCTGGACGCAGCACTCCAGGTGGGGTCTCATGAGGTTTCACAAGCTCCTTGGCAGCAACAGCAGCCCCAGACACATGTATTAATAGACTGGGTCCGTCTGCTTTTTCCAGTGTCACTGCCCACAGCTGGAAGGAGAGAGGAAAAAATAACCTGTGCTCCAGATTCTCTTACCAGCAGTTCCAAGGCCCCAAAGTGTCCTTTGATTGCCCTGTAAAAGTGTTTGTGCACTGGAAAGGGTGCCCAGGGAGCCTGCAGTATTTCCACCCTTGGAGAGACCCAAAGCTGCCCTGGACACAGCCCTGGTGGCCTGATCTGACTGTGAACACAGCTGTGCCTCCAGGGGGAGATCAGCTCAGATTACCTTCCAAGGTCCCCACCAATAAAAAGCATCCTGTGACATCCACTAGGGCAAAGAAAGACAGTGTAGTGCCCAGACTGAAGTGAGTGACTATGATGGCAAGAACTTCATCTTCTAACTACTCATTCAGGAATACATTATCAATATGATGGTCAAAGTTCACCAGCAAAACGATCTCAAAAGCAAACAAGTTTAAAAAAAAAACCCTTGTGATACACTAACACTGGACATCAGGACATCCTTTCTTGATCTTCACATGGACACATGTTCCAGTGACAGTGAAGAAATCTGAAAAATTCCTAAAGAGACAACTTTAATTACCTCCCTTCACTATACAAAAAAAATTAAAATTAAATTTATTTGAAGCTATAAAGAGTGGAGGAGAGGAGAATTTCTCAAATGTGGTGCTGACCCATGGTACTAGACATATGTGCTGTGTAAAATGATCCTTTCTCAATTTCCTGTTGTGAATCAGTCACTAGGGGAGAGAAAACAGAGGTGGTTTCCTTTTGGATAAATCATTTGCAGCACCTTACCCTCAGGTCACCTCTAAGGGGACCGGCAGGAGAAGAGAAAAGGATCTTGTCCAGGACCTTTCTACAGGAAGCCAAAAGCTCAGTATTGCTTATGAAACGTATTTTTGACTTTCTGAGGAAATATTTCCCAGCCAGATGCTTTTCATTCCATGAGCACAATTAAAGGAAAAGGAAGAGGCAGGCTTGGTTTGATCAAAATAGGCAGCAGATGCTGGAGAAGAAGGATGGGAAAGGTTGTCAGCTGGAGCAAAGAGGACAGAACAGCCTGTTGTGCGTGGGCACAGCTGTAAAGGGCCATGGCTCCACAGCCCTTCTGTCCAAGGCTGGAGCCACTTCACCTTTTTATGTGGAGGAGGACAAGTTAAAAGAACTATCACAAGAAGGGAAAAATAAGCCATTCCTAAGCCCCAGAAATGAAACAGATCAACACTAAAGTGAAGGCAGTTATTCCCTATAACAGAGTTAACTGTTTCCAGGATGTCTTTTTACAACTACACCACCCAGCTTCTGTGAGACTGGGGAGGTATTTGCTGTCTGATTTAGTATACACTCTTCTTTAGTGTAATTTTTTCTGCAGGCTTTCAAGATACTCTATGCAAGCATAGGAAACAGGTCTTGATCTAAATAACTTCCTGTCTAACTGCAGAGATAGAAGACAGGGGATCAAATAATTTAGTGAACAGGATCTAGCTAGGCAGTACTGCATCTAGGCATAGAAGTCAGATGTACGGAGTCATAGCAGACATCCACACACCCTGAAGTAGGTGACCCTTCTTCAGGCTTCCTGAAGTACAGTTCCTGTGATAGAGAATGTGCTCTTGTGCCCAGAAACACACCAAGTTACACAAGGTTGTTAAAAACCCCCACACCAGCCACAACAAACCACAGCAAAATTCCCCACTTCACTAGAAAAAGCACCTTTGATCAGAAAGCATCTGCCCTGGGGTGGTGGGAGAAACCCAGCAGAAATTTATAAATGTTGTTAAAATTTTTTCTTTGTTGTTCTTTCTTAACAGTGACAGAAGTGGCAAAACTCAGTGCAGGTCTGCTTGTCTTGTGCAACCAAGGTAACTGCAAAAATCCTTCAAACTTGCAGTAGCAGGCAAGTTCCTGTTTCTGAGTTCTCAATCACTGTCCCCCTACCCAGTAGGTCTCAGTGGGGCTAGCAGCCTCCAAGCCTGCAGAGACAAGCATGTGGCAACCTGGGTTCAGTGTGACAAGGGGGACATGTGGAAGGAATATCCGCACATTCTTAGTATTGCCTTGTTAATAAGTGACCCAGCATGGCCCTGGTTTGTGCACTGCTGTTCTCTTAGATCCCACTGTATTAGATGTAAACAGACATGTACAGCTACTACAGCTTCTTCTGTTAAAGGCCCCATCAGCTACTACAGCTTCTTCTGTTAAAGGCCCCACCACTGCTACTGCCAGTGATGGTCCCCCAGACACTTTCTCACCACAAAAAACCTTATAATCTTTTGCTCTGAGAAGAAATATACTTCAGCTTTTCCAAGAAAGTACAGACCAAAGCATCCTAGCACAAAGAAGCCATTCTGGCAAAGGGCAGATGTGAGGAGTTCTCTTTATTCAGTACCATTATATGAAATTATTTCTAAATGAAAGTCTTTTACTCTAAGTGGAAGAATAAACACAAATATTAGCTGAGTTGGTCTTGATGATTTTCCCAGTACCTCAGGGTTTGTTATTACCGTGGCTGAAAACAGGGAGAGAGAGAAAAAATTTGCCATTATTCCTCCTGTTGTTCAGAGGAAAAAAAAACTAAATAAATCAATGAATAGCTCCCCTGCAAGTGGTATGTATCAAAAGCAACAAAAGCTGGCTATTAAAGAATGTCCTTTGTTGCAACTTGAGCAGAAATGTCACATCACAGAAAATACTTAAATCGTTTCAAACAGGAGTGAGGAGAGATTTTCTATTTGAGCAAAGGAAAAAAGAGGCAATGAATTCAACATCTTCTTTTCTGACTTAGCAGACTGACTTCAGTTTTATGGAGATTAGTATAAATCACAGATATTCCCAGCATCTCCTCCCTCCTGCTCTGACATTTCATAAATTCCACATTTCTACACCAGCATCTGCTGAAGGCAGGTCTTATTTCTAGTTCCACACTGCCAACAAAGCCAGTGAAAAATGTTTTTTGTAATGGTTTGAGTAGAAGAAGGTTAAAAAGCCTCCTGAAGTCTTCAACAACAGACTGGGACCTTGGTGGCTATGCCAGCGCACCACCTCCCTCTCTCCGTGATGGCGATAGGAGATGGACGCAGCTCCCCAAACCAACCTGCTGCCTCTGGCTTTCCTAACAGCTGATATCAGGTCTGTGCTGGTGTGAACCACTTCGTGCCACAAGGGAACGTCACGCTGCAGTCCTGTGCCACGCTGCAGTGGGCAGTGACATGCGGATCCCCCTGCCGGGGCAGGGCTGATCTGTGCGCTCTTAAAATCGAGTTCCCGCAGTCTTGCTTCACTGAGTTACATGGTTGCTGCTCAACACAGCCCTGTCCAAAACCCCTCGTGCTAGCAGGGTGGGAGCACATCTCATGCTGCTCCAGGCCTTGTCCCAACACACCCAGAGGAGAAGAGGGAGGGCTGTTGCAGGCAGTTCTGCAGGCAGCTGGTGGGTGCCAAGGCACATTCCTGGTGTCTGCTGCTCTCTGCTCTCCCCCCGCAGAAACCTGTCTGTGCCACCTCAGCGCCTGGTCTTCCCTGTGAAGCACAAGAGGATGGAGAAGCCAGCACCAGGAGTTCTTCCTCCTACACATGACCCTGCATCCCAGTGGTGCCCTTTGCCTTCCATGCAGCAGTAACCAGGTCTTTGTCAGCCTTGGAAACATCGGGTGCATCCTTCCAGGAACGCCTCCAGGGGAAGATGACCTACAGTATATGTTGAATTCCTGACATTTTTGGAGGAAAAGAGATAAGGGTCTTATCTCTTTTTTTAGGAAATCAGAACCCTTTTTTTCAGAGAGGGGCTAGATCTCATGACCCCTGTCTTTAATGAATGTACATTTGGCCTTTCAGCCCTGTGTGTCTCTGTGATTCATGACAAATCTGTGGGGCTGCATTCATAACCGTGTATTTCTGAGCCCTTGAAAAATACAGCTACAAATCAGAAGAGCACTTTCAGCCTTAATTAGGATAAAGCTGTTTTCTGCTGGGATGTAGAGTAATAGAAGGGCAAGATGAAAAAGTGGTTAGAAGCATGGGGAAACTTTCATAGGAAGACAGATTGAAGAGAGAGAACCTGTCTAGTTTGCAAAGAAAATTAGTAAGAAGGACATGCTACATAAAATATGAACAGGGTAGAAACAGTAAATCCTTAATGCTTTCTTGTAGTGGAAAAATAAGATGTTCAGTGAAGCTGATACTCAGTAAATGCAAAACCTAGGAGAAAAATGTAATTTTCACACAGCACACAGTCAGCTTGTGAGACTCAGGGTTTAATTCAGGAGCTCAGCAGAACCCAAGGAGGCAGTGCATGTTGTACTGAGGAGGATACTCTCAAGTACTATGGCAAACGTTGAGTTTGCAGCTGGAAACCACAAGAATTTGGGAGGGACATAAACTGTCTTGTTCCAGGACATAAGATACAACTAATGGAGAGTAAACCTTTTACCTCTGTTAGAGCCTGCTAAAGTAAATCACAAGATCAAAACTTTAAGCAGAGACAAGAACCCTAGAACTTGTGGCTTAGATGTAGCTGACGCAGCCTCATTTCAGAATGCCTACAGGTTACTCCCTCATGACTGTTTGTTACAGCACAGCTCACTGGAACTTGTGCTTGGTTTAGTGAAGGACTGGCCTCCCCTCTAGGTCACAGAAAAGTGCTGGTAAGGGAGGAAACAGAGGATGCCTTTAACAACCACTTGAAACACAGTGCTTGGTATTATTGTCAGGGTAATGTTTCCTTTTCTTTCCTCTTCGTTCCTCTTCAGACAGGAGTCTGAGGCAACATGTAAGATGATCTCCTAAGGCTGGTGTTCTGATTCATGCAAATTACTTCTGGAACAAGTGCTGCAATGCAATATATAAACCTTTGCTGAATTGCTGAGAAGGGACTGTAATCCCAAAGTTCAGCGTGCTGCTGTCACTAAATGCAAAGCCAAGCACATGCACTGTGGCTGGAGTTCTGGAGCTGAGCTTTTAAATTTATTTTTTGTGGTCTGTTTTGATACATGACTCATGAAAAATATCTGAATGTTCTATTCACCCATTGGTAAGAAAGAATTCTCTCGAAATCTTGTCTAAGTAATGAAAATAGGCTATTTGTAATGATTAGAGTCTTAAATCTCTGGGAAGGGAATACTATCTTTAACTTGGGTTTGTTTCACTGACTAGCACATTGCTGATCCTGTGTATGCGTAGAGTGTTTGCAGAGGGGTGTAGTGACAGAGACTGTAAACCTCAGAAAAGAACTCCCAGAGTAAGAGTAAAGGCTAAACATTCACCTGGAACCATTTATTTTACAATAGCTTGCTGCAGGTTGTCTGTGCTGTCCTCTGAAGCATTGCTGAGAGCCAGAGGCAGCCAGAGCTACAGTGTCACACCACCAGGAGCTGCGTTCTCTCAGGGCCATCGTCCCCTGTGGACTCCAAACATTCATTTCTGGGAATGGCAGCACACCTGTGGAGCATCATCCCACATGCACAGCATGGATTGCAGCAGTTCCCAACACAAATGCATCCCACAAGGCAGGTGAGAGACGAGTGGAACGTGCAAAACCAAGAGAGACTTCAATAACACAGGCATGACCTCTGATCCAGCAGCATTAAAACGAAGCATGTTTTAGAATCTCTAAATTTATGCCATTGAGTTTGACTTCCATAAGAAGGTCACAGACTTTTATTCATTTATGAACGTAGTGAGGGTAATAACTCCTGCTTAAGTAAAAGATAAGGTTTAGAAAAGCGACCAGACTTCTTCTGAATAACTGAATTAAAATCCCTTTTCTCCTGTCTGCCCATGGTTAATTTTCCATGTTGTTTCTGTTACATCTATATATCTTCCTATGAGCCAGAATATTCTTTGCTGTAAGTGAACAAAACTCTCATTAATATATCTTGATGGCAGCAATAAATCTTGCCCAGCTTTTACATTGCACCTCAGTGAAAACATACTTACACTGCAGTACAGACTCAGTCACAAGATGATGCTATTTCTTGGTACTAATACAGGGTTTTATATATTAGAAGCACCGTGGCTAATATTAGCTAATGATAAGGTAATTAATCCAAATTTAGATGCCAATATAATTTCATTTTTGTGTCTGAAAGCTTTTAAGCTTCGTAAAGGCTTCGCTGCTCAATTAGCTGAACTCTCATTAAATATTGCAGTCTGCTACTCATCGTCTCAGAAAAAAATAACATTATTAACCACTGATGGTATTTGATACAAATAATAGCTTTAGTGGTTGTCTGTCTTTGTCAGCGATGACAACCAGCAATTCCTCCTCCACATTAATTTTAATGATGACTTCTAATACGAAGTCCAGACACAGTGATGAAAGTTCTCACTTGCACAGAACAAGGGGAACCAGAATGGCCTTGTGGGCTTTTTTCTTGTCTCTTAGGGGCCAGATAGGAGTATTTTGTAATGCAATCTGATCATCATGTCTTTTATCAGTTGTGCAACAGGTCCCTGTGAGACAGTGGAAATTTGGCATTTTGGGGGTTGAACTTTCTTGGACGGTTCTCTACAAGAGCTGTAACTAGTTACTACTGATAATAGAACACCAGACTTTCACAGGTCAGATGGCCCCACTCTACTCAACCGCTGCTCCACTTTGCACCGTACTTGTCTGCACAGGGATTGGTCACCCACCCTCTAAAAATCAATGTGCACTACCTCCCCTTTAATCTTGTCAACTTTATACCACAGTGGGACATACACTGATTTTATACTTAGCCGTGCCGTTGTGGCCATGGGGGTTGACAGCACCAAGATTAGGGAGAGGTCCCACTGAACCTCTCGGGTGTACAGGTTCTTTCCAACGCAAGTATTCTCTAGCTGCAATCACAAGCATAATGTGGAGCAGGTACAGCTGTGATCTTCTGAGTTACCCTGGATTTCACTGAAAGTTCAGCACCCCTTTTCTCCCCCAGCTCCGCCCAAAGCTTTTAGGGACCGCTGATGGCTTTGTAGAGCCCCCTGTGCACTCTGCCAGCTGTGAGTGCACCACAGGCTCAGGGAGAGCAGCAGCACTGGGGATGCACTGAGGGTAACTCCTCACTGAGGGGGCACTCATCGGGTACCTCCTGAGTGAGTCCTCAGGGGTGCTTATGCTCTGTCTTGCTGTAAAGTTTGATTTTCCCCATTTATGTGAGGTTCATGTCACCTCTGGGAAAGATGAAACAGACTCTTTTACGGCAGCTTTTCCATATCCTTTCTCATGCTGAAATTCTCAGTCACCAGGAGGGCCGTCAGACTTCTCTGCACTTCAGCTCAGGAGAAAACAGCTCCGGGCCCTGAGCCATATTGTCACAGTTTTGCAGCTACAGCTTTCAGAGCATCCACACCTGCCTCTGTGTTACCAGCTTGTCACTTCTGGACAGCAGTCCCCAGTGCTGGTGACGTGGCAGTGGGGGAAGGAGCAGGAGGCATTGCACGAGTAGGAGGGAGGGAGCTGGAGATGGCCATCAGCTGTGACAGGTTGCCTTGCTTGTTCTTACCCAGGGCAATGATCTCACCCTTCCAATCTAGCTCAGCCACTCTACCTTTGGGGGCAGGGAAATTAATATTTCTGCTGGTGTTCTCTGCCCTACCAAAGGGCATTTCATGCATGAAAATGTGAGATAGGTTTCTGTCCAGCACTTAAGGACAATTGTCCAAGACACATCCCCAGACAGTCCTTATAATAAATAAGTAACTTATAATAAATATAATTTATAATAAATAAATAACTTATAATAAATAAATAAAGCCACTGAGGGATGAGCATCTTTTGAAGGTGCTGCATCCAGTTAGCAGGAGCATTTTGGTGATGCCGTTACAGTACAGCACATTTAATGTCTTCTGGTGTTCAGATCAGTTACAGGATAACCCAAATGGGTCTTTCTGTACCCCCACAGTGTCACTGCTCATGAGGAAATAATCCAAACTCTGAAACATAAAAACTTGCCATGTCACCCAGCACTGATGAATAGCATGGAGCAGATCCAACACCCTGGTCGTGTAACATCCAACAAGATGACAGAAACCAGGTTTCATGCCCTACACTAATTATTTTTGCATAGTTGGACATGTCATCCCTAGGACAATATAATCCTTGTATCTAGTTAGTCGTTTATGTACACACAAGCTCAGTAATGTCCTTACAAAAACATTTGGAAGGCATTACTAATAACAAAAATGGTTATGATCTATGGAACAGGGGGCATGGTTGCATTCCTGCCCAAAATCCAGGAAGAGTGTTATTAGTCTTATCTAAATAGAGCTCTTTTTTTCTCTGTACTCTTTCTGAAATGCAATCTGCCTCACAAAAAAGGCAGCAATTATCCTCATTTTTTGATTCTTTTCGATTCAGTTCTCTGGTGCTCATGTGCATTCCTATAACACATCTGATGCTGATGGAGGTCTTCTGGTGCAATTACATGGAATTCAGTGCTCAGAAACCTGGCAGTGCCTCTGCTAATTCGTTATGCTATAGATGTACGCATTGCTCTACCCGGTGTAACCTATTGATAATGAGTTTGCCACATAGGTATGCTTTATTACTGGGATAAACACTTCGACTATGGTGTGGCAGAGGTCTAGATCTGCTTTCCAAAGCACTTTATTTCACAAATTATCTATTTACTTTCCTGTCACTATGTGAAAAAAGGCTGTTTATTTTCCTGCCGTATTGCTGAAGAATTATTGCTTTGATGACAGAAAAACTGAGCGTGGGAATCAGGGCACCATTTCCAAAACCAGAACTGGAGGGGTTATCTGAGCACCACAAAGCAGCATTTCTGTTGTCCATCCCATTAGATATAAATGGTACAAAAAAGAGGAACAAACACGGTTTTTGCAGAGGAAGGACTTACCTTGGGAATTGCAAAAATCAATCCTCACCCCTGGAGTCATTCAAGGCTTTTCTGGATCCAGGCAGCCCAAGTACCCTGGTCCAAGCTGGCCCTACTTCCAGTGGGCAGTTGGATAGACAACCTTCACACACCCCTTCTGACCTAAGTAATACTCTTGATTCTACATTCTCTCAATGATGAGAAAAATGCATGAATGCCATACAATAACTAAACTTCAAAAATCATTGCCACCAGACATCATTCTGACCAAAAGCAGAAATTATTTTAAAGATAAAAGCCATCTTAATTGTGGGAATACCAATGGCAATTAAATACCAGTGGCAACTAAACATAATAATTTGTGTTCAACCTCTCGCACTGGAAGTCCCTGCAGTTTAAATTACATGAAGCTAAAAGCTGCTGCCTCAGACAGCTCAGTCTTGTGAGCCTGGGCTTCTCGTGTATGTAATACACTTCCTCTGAATTCCCACTGAAGATACTGGAAGGGTGGCAGCATTAAGTGGGCTTTTATCCCGACTAGTGTAGCTGCTTTTATGTACAAAAGTGATGAAAGTGAATGGTGCACTAAGCGGTGCAGGGGTGGTAAGCAAGGCAGCAGCAACACCAGTGTGAGGCAAGGCTTTTTGAAGCTTATCATCTTCAATTAGCCTTTCACCTTCGAATAAAGACAGACAGTTACTGCCAAAAAATGCCTCTTGAATATTCATTTAAATTAACTTCCCTTGGCTTGGTTTTGTCTTGATGGGATTTACTTTCTCTGAGCACTCACACAGGATGGTTGCTCTGGCATGGAGGGCTGTGAATGGGACTGTCGGAGCCGTGTGCTCTGTTGTTTGTGAACAAGAAACTTTCAATTTATTCGCAAAACTTTGATGTCAGAAGCAACCCACAGGAGCCCTGTGGGCTTTTTTGAGCCACCTTGGTAAAACAACTTGATTTCCAGGAGTTGTTACTGGTCCAAGAGGATTTTAGGAGACAAAGTTGGGAACACTGTTTGACTACAAAAACAAACAAATTTAAAAAATACATGGAACGATACAGTCCAAGGAGAGAAGACTAAACAACCCAAGTAATTCTTACTCTTTACAAAACATTTGCACATATTTTCCCCACTGGGTTGAACTGTACCTTTCTCATAATCCATCACATGTTTTGGAAAGCAAGGCATTGTGTAGTAGCCGAAACCTGCTGTCTCACACTTCCCTAGTTCATGTATTCACTTCTTCCCAGCCTTCCTGAACATCCCTGCAGAAAGTTCATGAGTTGGCCCATGTGGTCAGAAGTGCTGACTGACATGGAGAGATATGTCCCTGGATCTGAGACATGCAAAGTAACCGGAATAGCATTGGAAACCCCGTGCTTTAAATGCAGCCTTGACATTTTTGCTTCCCTAACCTATTCTGCTTATGGTGTCAGGCTGCTTCATTCCAAATAAACCAGGATCATAAGGCCCCATATATCTTTTCTTAAAAGACAAAGCTCAAAGAGCCCTGTGTGGGGGCTGACCCCAGCTGGATGCCAGGTGCTCACCACAACTGTTCTATCATTCCCCTCATCTGGAGAGGGGAGAGAAAATACAACAAAAGGTTTGTGGGTCGAGATAATGACAGGCAGAGATCACTCACCAGTTACCATCACAGGAAAAACTGACTCAACTTGGGGAAAGTAACTTATTTCCAATCAAATCAGAGTGCCATAATGAGAAATTAAAAATAAATCTTAAAACACCTTTTCCCCACCCCTCCCTTCTTCCTGAGATTAACTTCATTCCTGATTCTCTCTCTCCCTTCCCCACAGTCCCCTCCTTTCCTGCACCCCTCACCAGCAGCACAGGAAGACAAGGAATGGAGGTTGTGGTCAGTTCATCACACCATGTCTCTGCAGCTCCTTCCTCCTCAGGGGTAGGACTCCTCACACTCTTCCCCTGCTCCAGTGTGGGGTCTCTCCCACGGGAGACAGTCCATCACTACCTGCTCCAGCATGGGTGTCTGTCCACAAGGTGCAGTCCTTCAGGAACAGCCCTGTCAACAAACCTGCTTCAGCATGGACTCCTCTCTTCATGGGTTCACAGCTCCTGCCAGGAGTTTTTTCCATCACTGGCTTCCCAGCCTGCTTTGGTCACATCCACTGCTCTGGTGTGGGTCTCCTCCACGGACTGCAGGTGGATGTCTGCTCCACCACGGACATTCAGAAGCTGCAGGGAGACAGGTGCTTTACCATGGTTTGCACCAGTGCCTGGAGCATCTCCTGCCCCTCCCTCTGCACTGACCTTGGTGTCTGCAAGGCTGTTCCTCTCACGTAGTCTCACTCCCCTCTCCTGCTGCAGTCTCAATTGCACAGGTTTTCGTTCCCTTCTTAGCTCTGTTATCCAGAGGCACTACCACCGCTGCTGATGGTTCAGCCTTGGCCAGCAGCAGGTCCATCTTGGAGCCAGCTGGTGTTGGCTCTGTTGGAGATTGGGGAAGCTTCTGGCAGAAGACACCCCTGTGGCCATGCCACTACGCAAACCTTGCCACACAAACCCAGCAGACCTTGGCAGTGCACCACACCCTCCTAGCCCCTGCCAGAGTGGCAATAGTTACACCTGACTGTCCTACACGACTTCAGGTGCAGCATGTCATCCTCATATTGACAGCTCCCCGGCCACTGGAAACCCACATAACTATTCAAGGCACATTTCATTCCTCCACAAATCATCCACACATTTCCTTTCCTCCATAAATGCTGTGATAACAGCTGAAAAGTGAAAGCAAAATAAAGCTGTGTGACCCATGTGAAATGCAAAATGGCTGCTCTGTGCTGGTACCATTTGTACACTCCTTTTGCCCTGTCACCCACAAAAAGGAGGTCGTCAATAGAACAAGGGACTGTAAGGGAGGGTGATGCCTTGTGTTAGATGCACTGGTACAGTCCATCTAATATATCTGGTACAGTTTACCCTGACAGCAGTTTCTTTTAGCCATATTTGCATTGAAGTTCCAGCCTTGGAACATACAGATCAGAAGTTAAGAGATAACAAAAAAAGGCAGATACAGAGAATTACTGAGCTGCCACTAGGGTCTCCTGCATAGAAACAACTCCTCCGTTTCCTGAACAAGATGCGAGCAGAAACCGACATCAGCTCAAGGACAAGCAGGTTTCAGGGCAAGCAGAAAACGTCAGCTGGAGAGAGCTCTTAGTTCAGAGCCTGGTCCTATCATGCCGTGTACAGTGAGGGAAGGGCTAGCAGCCTCATGAGTCCTTAAGAGAAAACAAAACAAACCAATGAAATCACTATTACTAATGAAGACCAGCACTCTGTGTCTTTGGAAGGATCGGGTGTGTGGTTTCTGCTCAGAATAGCCACCTAAAAGTGCTGCACAAGATGGAAAGGGGTACAACCACTCCCTCAGGTTGAAACAGCCCCTGGAGATGAGGGGCAGCCCCAAACGTTTCCTGCTCTGGAAAGCTCTGCAAGCTTCCTGCCTTCCAGGTACAGGTGGTCATGAAAGCTGGTCGGAGAGGGTCTCTTTCTGCACATTAGTGCACTTGCCTCTGACATGTTGACACCTGGAACCTTGTAGAGCAGCAAGGGAACAGTAATTGCCAGATGATTCATTGGAAATGCTTCGGTCTTAGAGCCCTTGTGTGACTCTCCATCATTTATCACAGGTCTTTCAAGGCTCTGGAAGCACAGGGAGAGGATGTGGTTTAGGCTGAAGCCCTCCTCTGTCTCTGTGTACACAGAGATGTGGACACACATGAATGCGCACACAGGCATGCAAGTTTATTTTCACATGAATTCCATTTTATACCAATCATCTGTGGAGAAGGATCAGGCTGAATCTCTGTTTAAAGTAACAACATGGGACTGTAAACTCACTTTTCTTATCTGCCTTAAATTTATATAAAAGCCCTTGTCCCATTCCCTGCCTGTGGGAGTGGATAATCTTCCTGTACCCCTCTGAAGATTCATCTTAATTGTAATGGCACCTGTCCCAAGAATGCTCCTTTTTTCCCAAGCCAATTCCAAATCCCTCAGCCCTTAAAATTCATTCATATCAGGGTAGGAAAGAAATCTGGTTTTTGCACAAGTGGTTCAGGCTAGATAACATCAGATCTGTCTGTCAGAACTCCAACACATGACTGAGAATAATAATAATCATGAGAGAACATATTGCACATCATCTTTGGTCCAACCAAAACAACCCCCAGGCTCTTCCTCTATGCCCTGTGGCCTCAGCCAGAGCTGAGATGGTTAGAGCAGGGCGAGGATGATCATGGCCCCTGTGGTGGAGCACAGCAGGGCTGGGCTCATCAGCATGCCGAGAGAGGCCCATCCCAAAATGGAAAGCACCACAGAAGGCTCGTTTTAATGCTCTGTAGATGAATAAGACCGCAAACCAAAAAATATATCATTATCTGGGCACATCTTGTAATTCTTGTTCAAACGTTTTGTGTAATTTGCTGCTACTTTCAACTTCTCTGTCCCCCATGTGGCAGTTTTTGACAAAGGAGAAACAGTAAATGATCTATTCTTGGAACATTTTCCATTGCTTATTCAGACCAGACTCTAATTCAAAGAATAAAAACCCCATACAATCACGGGTTTGAATAGGACTGTCTGGTGGAAATCAGTACACCGTTTAGTAGCAGGCTGGTTATGCTTTGATACCTTTGGCCCCTAGAGCTTTGGGGACGGGGGAGGAACCTTCCAGGGAAGCAAGATGAGTCAAAGATCAGTCTCACTAAATACAGCTTGGGCACACATTTGTCACTGACCACCTAGAAATTATGAAAAAAGAGCAAGGAAGTGCACAAAACCCATCTTTTTCCTACCTGCATGCTTGTGTGGTAATAGGAGGTATCTGATGCAGCGATGCCTCAAAACTGCCACTTAAGATCAGTTGGGATTTTTAATATGGTGTAAACCTTGCTCTGAAGCTTCACGAATTTTTGTTACTACCAAGAGCAGCTCTGCACTGCCACTAATAGATATGCTGAAAAAGGAGGGGCCAGAGTCTTGCTTGCAGACCTGTCTTTGCTCTCCTGTGAGTAGCTGTGGGGCTGAGCTGTTCCCCTGCTAGCTGAATGGAAAGGCTTCTGCATTTTCCAGGGACAAAATTCCCCATTCAGTGGATGCAGATGTGGGCAATGTTTGATATACAGAATTTAATATACATTTTTTAAATGTCAAAGGTGTAGAGAGAGGGGATCCACTTTCAGAGAAAATTAGTGATTTTGGTGCTCATGGGAATCATGGAATCATGGGAATGACTTGGGTTGGTAGGGACCTTTAAAGGTCATCTAGTCCAACTTCTGTGCAATGAGCAGGGACATCAGCTAAAATCAGGTTGCTCAGAGCCCCTTCCAACCTGGCCTTGAATGCTTCAAGGGAGGGGTCACCCACCAACTCTGTGGGCAACTTGTTCTAGTGTTTCACCACCCTCATTGTAAAAAACTTCATCCTTATATCTAATCTAAATTGATTCTCTTTCAATTTAAAATCATTGCCCCTTGTCCTACCACAACAGGCCCTTCAAAAATGTTTGTCCTCACCTTTCTTCTAGTCCCTACTAGGTACTGGAAAGCTTCAGTTAGGTCTAACTGGAGCCCTCTCCTCTCCAGGCGGAACAATCCCAGCTCTCTCAGCCTGTCCTCAGAGGAAAGTTGTTCTATCGCTCTGATCACCTTCACAGCCCTCCTCTGAGTTCAATCCAACAGATCCAAGTCATTCTTCTACTGAGGACCCCAGAGCTGGATGCAGCATTCCAGATGGGGATCTCACCAGAGTGGAAAACAAAAAGTGACTTTTTCCTCCTCTCAAAACAAAATCAAACACAAAGCACTAATATTCATGCATAAACACTAAAACATTTGTTGCCTACAAGTGACTATCTGACTAATTCCAATCATAAACACATCCCATCAACATCATCCTTTTTTCTCTGATGAACTAAATTGCATTTTTCTATGTATGCGATAAATGTTGATAAATGTTGATTAAAAAAAGGGATCAAGAGTGCCTTGTGTCATGTATTGACACTTCCTTGTTCGCAGAAGATGCTGAGAGATTATTGAAGCACTTTATCATTGTTCTGGGCTGGCCCAGGGTGGTTTCAGCCATGCTGTGACTTACAGGTACCCCCTTGCTCCAGAGCTCAGCTGGGAGCTCTCCAGTGCAGCAGCGAGCATGGCTCAGAGGGCTTCACCACTCGCCTTCCCTCTGTCCCCCACGGCAAGTGTCAGCTGCTACTCTGTGCTCTGCTTTTGTAGCACCCGAGCTCCATCCATGCTAAGGGGCCAGCTCAGCACATTAGCAGGCTACAGATGGTGGTCGGATACCTATGCTCCCACGATTTTATAGGAAACATCCCTGACTGCAAGCAAGGGTTTAACAGAATTGCCTGATTTACAAGCTGATTGACAAATAAGGCTGCTCTCTGGTGCAGATGATGGTGCTGATACAATCTTTGTGGCTTGGAGTTTATTTGCAGCATGGATGTTGGAGCACACTTATTCGACAAAGGGAAAGAAAAGAATTACTTGGGCTACTGCTGTATTTGTTTGAGGCTGATGCACCAAGTCAGGTCAAGGCAAAAGCCCCATGTGGTGTTGCAGATAAATGATGGATGGATTGGTGTTCTCTGGGCAGAGTGCCAGGGCATGTTCTAGGGAGCCCCACTACTCTGTTTTAAATGGTGTAGTAGTAAATAAAACGTGGATAAACTGACCTGTTGAGTACATACAAGGAGCCCATTTACTCTGTATTCCCTAAATTGGAGGCAGATAATCTCCTTTATCTTTGTTTACGCTCAGCTGCACACAGGTTTATTGGGAGGAAAGCAGCTTTCCCTGCGACGCAGAATGCAATTACTGAGAGATTGTCCCTGTGCCTCCAGTGGCTCCCAGTGAGCAACCGAGCCACTGGCGCTGCCAGCAAGGAGAGTTGCCAGGAGCTTCTCAGGCCTGTGCTGACCCTTTGCACTTCACATGGTAACAGGCTGGTGAGACGTGTCCTGCTGTCCTGCTGTCCTCCTCCTGGGGAGCCTGTGTCTGGTTGTGGAGAGATGCAAAATCAGTCCTTTTAGCATCAGTTCTTTCATTTTGTTTTACTGTCTTCTCTAGGTGTGACTAATTCCCTCCTCCACTGCTGCTGTTGTGAAGTGTTTATACTCTCCCATCTCTCCCATCAAGTTTCTCTCCTCTCCCTGTGCAATCATTCCACAGTGCACAATTCAGGTTTTGCATGTCTAGCTTTCTCTTCTCCTCATGTTTAATTCCTTGCTGCCTAGGTGATTTTCTCTTTGCCCCTCTCAGCATTTCTCAACTAATTTTTCACACAGTTTTGTAAAGAGGGATAAACGGAAGAGCAGGATCATGGAGCACCCTTGTCTGCAAGAGTCCCACCCTGTTCATCACCTTTGTCCTTGGATAGCTCTGATAGTCTCCATATCCCTGTACAACACAACACACAGGCTCTACGGCATATACGGAGGACTGGCCACTGTCTCTGCCTGGAACACCTTGCACTGGACTCAAAAATGTGTGTTTTTAACCCTTTGCATTGTAGGGCTACACTAGACAAAGTCAATCCGACTTTTGTCAGAGACACCTGTGTTAGTTATTCTAATTGCTTAGCTTCCAAATTCTGCCAGGGGAATTGTGTGAGCTCTGGGGTTTGGTGTGGGGTTTTTTATTTCTAATTTTTTTTTTCCTTTGGAATCAGACCAACATAATGAAAGTGATTTCAAATAAGTGTTTCAAGTTCCATTACAGATTTTGAGTCTGGTTTAAGATAAGTCATGATGATTGTGGAGAAGGACTGAAGACAGGCAGACTTATCAAAAACAGAGATGAATGCACTCAGGAAACCATGACAGGTGAATAAATTGTGGAGTAATACAAATAATCAAAATAAGGGAGGATGGTAATCATAACTGTCAGTGCTGACAGCAATTTCATACCAAAGAAGCACTGTTCAGTGGAGAGATAGGATGAGCCACAAACTAATAAAAGAACACTATGAACGAATTGTACACTGAGCCAGGGGAAGCAGCTGATAGGCTCGGTGTCTGCTTAGACTCTTCTGCAATAAAGCTCAACAATGTCTCATGGGTGGCAGTGATGGGCAAGAGATCCCCACGTGCTTCCTTAAATGGGCTTTCTGACACTGAGGCCACAGAGCATGAAATGATAGATAATATTCAGCTTTGCTTTCTCCACTCCTGGCACTGGATGAGATTTGCTGTCCTGAACCCAGGAAAACCAGAGGGGAGCTCTTGGCTTTGGGATGGGATGAAGACTCATTCCAATGCCTTTTTACATTCCTCGAGGCAATGAGGGGACAAAGTGTTCCTGTATTGAAGGGTTCATGTTTGATAGCCACGTTGGGGTTTGGACATTCTAGTTACTTGTGTACAACCCATTAAATATGCTGTTTCCCTGCACAATCAACAAATTTACGCTTCTGACCCAGCTTTGTGTATTACATTGGATAGCAGGTTTTGACTTTATATCATTAAGAACCAGCAAATTAATAGAAAATTATCCAATTTCTGGAACAAATTAGAGGACTGTCACCAGTGTCTGAACAGGAGAAAAATGCCTGGAATAATCTTTATCTAATCCAATTTGAATTTGTGTGCGGTTGTTAAAGAATAACCTGTGCACCTCTAGCTGTAATCATTCAAAAGGGCGAAGGCTTGGCAAGCATTTTATATGCAGGCCTTCACAAATAACACCAATTAATCTGCCCTGATCAGCTCTCTAGAGAAAAAATTGTTATTGATGAGTTCTCACAATAGTAATGACTGCCAAGAGAGAATTTTTTCCTGAAAAAATAACCAACCCATAACCAAAGACTGCCATAAGAACAAAGGGACAATGAAGTGTCAGGGAGAAGAACCAGCCGTGCAGCAACAATATTTAAAAGTTCTGATTGCAATTTTCAGTAGGAAGCCAAGAAAATGAGATTAATTTGCCAAGGATGCTCTCACTACTGTGAACTCAGGGCCTCTGGTCTGCCAGTTTCCAGACACTGGGACTTCCTTCCTGCTGGCATGAACAAAAGGGGGTGGCTGGTCATTAGCTGGTCTGAAGACGAGAGTGGGATCCGGCTCTAGTTCTTACTGGATTATTATCTCCTCTTAATTAAAATGCCCCATAACATTATTTCTCCTTTAGAAGAAAGAGCCTTTGAAAGCTGTTAAACCTCAAGACTAGGTAGGAGAACTTACATCCTCAACAGCTTGAGAAAAGGGAAGGGTCATTTTTCCAAATTAGAGAAGCAAATCCAGGAGTATATTTGCCGACTGGTTCCAGAAAGGAAATCTTTATCCTCGAGACGAAGCCAATTAGGGAGGCTCATGACTACATGTTCCACAAAGAGTATTTTGTAGGAGGAGAAAAAAAAAAAAAAAAAGGCCAGTGTTAGATTTTGAAAAGGTGACGAATTTCTTGTCCTTCTTTCCATACCATAGGTACAAAAGGCTGCAGGGCAAAGCCTTCAAGTCATGGCACTGGCCTGAGCCCACTGCTCTTTTAGACCAACATGCAGGCTCCCAGGTTCCTTCCTCTACCAGCCATATCCCCAGCACAGGGCCCACCAAAACTTGCTCAGCCCTAAGTCACAGTCCTGAGAGTACGTGGCTTGTTTTCACTGACTTGAACGCTGGAACTGACTCATATTCCCTACTTTGTTTATATACTTATCATATTTTCTCCTCACTTATGCATCACTCTAGCTTATGCCACAAAATTAGAAAATGAGACAGACTTGTTAGAGACCAAATATGATCTCTGGTTTGACTCAGCAGTGTTTGTGGGGAGCTACCCAGACATAATGTGGTTTGGCACATTGATGATGACAGAAAGGACAGGTTATAATAACTTTCCATCTTCCCCCCCTGAAAAAAGCCCAACCCACCAAAATTAATTGTCATCCACTGACACTTTCATTAATAATAGCAATAGAACATGCCTTTTAGATCTGAGTTCAAAAATTAGGAGTCCCTGCAAAGGATTGCTGTTTTCTCCCATCTGTAGGAGTGATGCTCGTGACAGGTACTACCTCTCCCTCCACAAATACTCTTGCTCATTGCTTCACATATGGGAAAAGATCATCCCAATTTCACACTTCAGATGTCTGCGAAAGGCTGAATGATCTTTATCTCTGGCTCTGACTATGGCTGGTTTGTTTCAAGCTCTTGTGCAGGTGTTGATGGATGAAGCCACCGGCAGAGGGGTTCCCCACGGTGTGTGGAGGGTGCCGTGCCTGGGCAGAGGCTGGCTGGCTGCACTCGCTGCCATGTGTGGCTGTGTCTCCAGGGGGTGGCAGGTGAGTCCACACGGGGGGACAGCAGCTGCACAGAGTCCTCTCCTAGCATTTGTGTGGGGACCAAAACAAGAACTGGCAGCCAACAGAGCAGATTTGTGTAGCCAGCAGAAACTGGCAATGAGGGCAGTGGCTCCAGGAAAACAAACACAAATATAGAGGCACAGCAACAACATGATGCTCTGGCAAGGATGGGAGATGAACTATCTAACTGACTCAAGCAATCAAGCACAAGCCAGCTGTGCAGGGCATCCCTCAGCTCAGCAGGGAAGATGGGCGAAGTACCGCTTCCTTGGCGATGGAATCATGATGTGCTGTGAGTGCAGCAAATTGCACAGCTCAGGGCATGGTTCTGGTGAGGGCCTTTTGCCAAGGAAATAGCAAGGACACTGTTTGAACCTCCTGCCTACCAATTACACAATTGCCAACGTGTTGCATGGCAAATTTTTGGCTAAGGTGATACCGGAACCCAAATCTACTGGCCCTGTATCCTCTGCCTTATTCAATTATTTGACCACATTCTCTCTATTCCTTTCCCTAACAGAAGCATTGGTTTCAGACTGGCACTGCCTGGTTAGCAGAGTGGAAGCAGCCACGAGAAGGGTCCTGACGTTCACTCTCCTCAGATACAGAGAGGCTGCATCCCCAGGACTGCACACCCTGCGGGGGTTGCAGCAGCAGTGTTGGGGCTGGACGGTGGAGCCACATTCTTGGCCTGAGACCGTCTCTGTGTGTTTAGCACAGGGTGCAAAAGAGCCTCAGAATGGCTGAGCCAGGTGGCCTGGATCGTATCTCTGTGGAAACAAAAACACATCATCTCCTTCCCTCTAAGCAGTCTGCCAAGGCAGAGACCGTGCCGGACAATTAGCCAGCAGTCTTGGAGATGCAGCCAAATTCAAGACAAACATTGACCTCAGCTTTTGAATCCTAACCAGCCTGTGCAAAGATACCCTTACTTACACTTTGTTTTCTCTCCAGGCCCATATTCTCCAGAGGCCTGGGAACAAGCTGCTTTCTCACACTGCGTGAGAGTGGACCTAGGATGATCTACAGTCCAGGAAGAAGGGAACAACACATCTTAATGGGGTCACACAGTCTTGTCTAACCTTTTATTTTTCTATGGGCCTTCTGTTTTGTTGTCTCTAGCAGGGTTTCTGGATGACCCCAACAGCATAAGTCAGAGCAGTACAGCAATTTGTGGAAAACACATCATCCCAGTACAGCTCACAATGTGTTGCTCTTATGTAGGCAGCATGTATATCAAAACAAACCACATTTCTACAGCATTCAGCTCCTCTTTCACTTTCTCTCCACCTCGGTATTGCACTTCTCTGTCTTGCAACAAAACAGCCATCCCTGTGGCTTCCAGCTGGAATGCTGCAAACACAGGATTAGGACCATGGCTGTGTAAATTCCCTTACCGTCAAAAAAGAGCAATGAGATGACATGCAATGAGAATAATGACTTTGTGCCATCAAATATTTCTTGGGAAGGGAACCATGCCATCAGATTTTCAGGATTTTAAGCTTCTTAGCAGATAGCTTGGAAGCACTCTTTGGCCTTGAGGGGCTGTACCTGTCAAGGTGTTCAAGGGGGCTTATTACCATGAGCAAGACCAGGCAGCTCAGGGCAGTGCTCAGTAATCACCTTGGTAGATACAGCAAGGACAGTCGTCACCTGGCCTGGTACCATGGCCTGGGCTCAGCGGAAAACATTCAATAGCCTGGGACTAAATGAGTTAAAAATGGGGGTTCTTCTGTCCCTTTAAGAAAACTCACATTATATTCCTGGCAGATAATCAGTCGCATCTTGTGCTGGAGAACTACTGCGTCCCTCTTTGATGATTCTCATGACATGGACCATATGCTGTGCTCCTCCAAGACCACCTGTCATGGTCAGAATAATCCAGACCTCTTAAAACAAAAATCTGTCCTTCAGTGCTGGTTGGGGGGAAATTAAGAGGAGCCCTTCCTGAATACCTCTTTCCCCTCACTCTGGTTTTGTTTGGGGAAAGCATCAGTATAAAAGGTTGGATGGGTAGAAACAAGAGGTATTGATGCTCTAGATGTACTTCTTTTGGTGCTTCTAGAACACTCATGTACCTGCCTGTGATGCTGGTGTTATTTTGGGGGGCATGGAGCCCGTTTGGCAGCAGGGTGGGCAATTGCTGTAAGGTGCTGCATACCACAGTTTTGTTAAGGAGCTGGTGCAGCAGAGTTTCCCCAATCCTTGCTGTGTTGCTGGATCTGTAACCATGACAGCCAGGAACAAACTCTGGTTTTCATCTGAGCCTTTGCTTCCATGTCCTTAGAAAGTTTAGGCAGCAGACAGACACTAAGTTTTTGTTTGATTCACTGTTTCACAAAGTGCTTAAACTGGTAGCAATCAGAAGGAGCAAGAAATCTCCTCTGGTGTGTTACAATGGCCTACTGGTGATAAGGGGCTCCTCTTTTGGGGTCCTCTATATGCTTCCTATCAATAAAATAATCTGTCTGTCACACACAAGGAAGTTGGTGCTATGCAATGAAGGTCCTAATCTGTCACAGGGTGTTTTGAGGCTTGTGATGCACTGAGAGGTTTCTTCTGGACCCAGCTGGATGAGTGGCCTGAAATGATCATAGAGGTCCCTTCTTTGGGGATCATAACCTTGCCTTGCACTGTCCCTGCCTGAAGCCAGTCCTTGAGCCGGAGATTATGATACTAAAGAAACTAATGACAAAACCTTTCTGCCTTTGGGATCAATAATAACAAGAGAGGCGGATGTACCACAGCCTTTTCAAGGCAAGTATTGTTCATACACCCCCTCAGACATGATTGGTGTATATAAATCACAGCAGAGACTATCTCAATGTGTCCTACTCCACTCTTGTAAGAGAAGGTGCAGCTGGATTTTATTTCTCTTTCAATTCTATTTAAAGAAGGAGAATAATCTTTAATATCATGGAAAGGCTTTTTAATCCCTCACAGACAGTACAGAATAGAAGGCTCAGGATCCCTGAAGTGAGAGGCAGATGAGAAATGTTATTCTTCCTTTCATAAATCAAAAACCAGAGCAATTTTCTTGAATTCAGTCCTGTTATTGTAGTTTTCCCTGTTTCAAATATGAGCATTAATCCTCCTCATTTTAGGCAGCTATGTAATTGCATTCCTGAATCCAAGAGGAAAAGTTTGTGTGTTTCAGTAAGTTCTTATGATTTGCTGTTCCACTTGCAGCTTGGAGACTCTGCAGACAAATAGGAAGAGCTCAGAACAACTCATAGCCCAGGAGAACCTCTTGGGACACAATCAGTTTAGAGGCAGGCTGGGGGGAAGGAGGGAGCAGCACAGCATCTCAGCCACTGGAGGACTGTGGATGCCTCCTTCAGACTTGTAAGCCATTACCCTTACACTGATTTGTGTAACTACTCTCCAAGGACAATAAAACGGAGAAAAGAAGTGTTAAGGTCTGATGTAAAAATTGGGTGTATCTTATTAATTCAAGTAACTTTTAAGTTCAAGTCCAAATGTGTTTGATCCTTCATCTCATTTGGCCACTTTCATTTCCTCTTTCTTGCACATTTTCAAGCCATTGACTGTCTCATTCTGCAGCTAAAGCTGCTTAGTTGGGAGGCGGGGGGCAGCGGGAGATTGCTCTTCCTGAAATGCTCTTATTTTATTGCTGCTTGGGTCTGAATTCCTTCCTGCTCTTACAGTCAGTAAATGTTAAACATTGCTTGCTCTCAGTATTTTCCTATTTTTAACCCTGACTCATTTTGTTTATTTCCATAATGTGTGCCTCTCTGCGCTTTACTTCTCAATATCCTCATTCATTCTTTTAAACTGCAGAATATCCTCACTTATTTTCATTTGTAAGCAGTTCCGTTGTTCCTATTTTTAGTTCACTTTTTAACTCGTTTTCTTTTCTCCTTGTCCAGTTCTTGGGGTTATTTTTCTGAGATGTGGGAAGTTGTCTAGCCCAGGAGCCCACATCTCTCTGTATCCTCAGCCTGGAGCTGCAATCTACCTGTCAGAAACATTCACCTTGCTTACACTTTCCCCTGCAGAAATACCAGGGTCCACTGATTCATCCAATGAAACCTTAACCATCTCATACCCCATTGTATGGCAAAGGCAGAGCTGAAAGCGTCAGGAGACAAATTATCTCCATAGCTCAGCTTACCGCTTAGAAAAAGAAAATCAAAAAGAATATTTTAAAGGCAGACCCTATGGGAAGCCAGCATGGTTAGCAATGGAAAGAAACCCTTTCCCTCCCCACTGCTAGTAATGAATCTTCTTTCCTCTCAGCTGGTCCCAGTCCTCCCCTTGGAAAGCTAATTACCAATGTAGGGCACGCGGGAGCTGGCCATACAGCGTTAACTCTCAGACCCTGATGAGGCAGAGTGGCAGATGCTGGGGTTATTCAGAGGTTATGGGTGACCCTCCAGCCCATGAGGGGAAGCTGGGCTGGGGGTGGGGTCACTGCAGGCTCATGCAGGGAGCCTGCTTGGGGATATCTTCAAGCCAGCCAACAAAGCAGAAGACAGAAGGGTTAATGCTGCTCAATAAATGAACCAGCATCAAACAAGAGAGGCTTGAATCTCTCTTCGCCTGTAATATAATTTGTTGGCTGCTGGGAGCCTCCCCTCATTTAACTGCGGCTTTTCTCTCAGGCAAATCAGGGTGGGTGCTGCTTGCACAGCTGCACCATTGATTTCCAGTTTGGAGTAGAAAAGGAGTTATTTTCTCCTCCTTTGTGTCATCCCAGAATGAAAAGGAGACAAATAAATAAAAAATCCCCTCTGTGCAGAATATGACACTAAGAGACCGTTGTGCATGGCACAGCCCCCTCCTTCACCCACCCCTCACCCTCTGGACACAATGCTCCCTCATTAACTGGACTTTTCATTCGGAGGCCGTTGCCCAACTTAATTTGGAATAATTTATTGGATCGGATTCATATCACCTTAATAAGGCTTCAGTTGAGTGCAGAAAATCCATTTTTCACCAGTAGTAATTGCAAGTGATGTTAGAAGGTGACCCCCTCCAGCAGACACTGATGGGCTCGCACTGCCACAGGGTAAGGCTTTCATGGGCATCACTGGAAGCTAGATGGGATAACTCGAAGGTATCTCAAGGGTTAATTCCAAACAGCACAATGTTTGCCCCCCCAATCTATCCCCCCCTCTCCACATCCTGCTGATCTCTGTTGCCCACTTCTTAGTGGGTTCCTCCTCCAGCTACTGCTTCTCAGTATTGACCCCCCCAGCTTTGCCCAGTCTTGCACCTTGTCAGACCTTCCCCTGCACCCATCCTGCCTCTCCAAACTGAGTCTTCCATTCCCACTTCACTGCCTGCACAGCCCTTTCCTGTTCTGTGTCCAGCCCTCCCAAATGACCAGTTTCACAAACACCAGCACTGAGGGGGAGACACCATTGCTAGCCAGTGAAGAGTGGGTATCAAGCTCTGTCATGAAAAAGAAATGCCCACCATTCACTACAATCCCATGCCTTCTGCTCTCCTTGCTGCCCCCAGGAATTTGGAGAAGGGGGTAGAACTCTGCTAGAAAGTACTTTTGAACACTGTAATTCCCTCTCTTACCCACCCTCAAATAATTTAAGCCAAGCCAAAGCAGCACACCTGGAGAAGACAGGGAGAAGGGCCCGTCCCTGCGGGCACAGCAGCAAGAATGCTCGGCAGTGAGCTGGTACCTTCATCTCACCATACCACCTGAAGTGTCACCAGAACCAAGGAGCAAGGAGCAAAGTCTCCTGAGGGATTATCCCTTCCCACGGCTGCCCGCAGTCACCGCCTGCTCCAACAATTCAGTCTGCAGCAGCGACTCCCTTTCATGCCCCAATCTGTCAGGCTGGGGAGGGGTTAAAGGAAGAGGCTGGCTTCCCCATATGCCAGGGGCTTTTCAGTGTGTAACCTCGGAGCTGCTCAGCTGCTGTGCCTTAGCAGTGCTGACTGATAACGCTTTCATTTCAGCCAGGCGTCTGGACAATTGTTCACATATGCCACTGACTGCGCCGGCCGGAGCTCCTCACATAAACTGCTTTTCCTCAAGGTACATCTGTCATGAAAAGGTTTTGGATGGACACATGCACATAGCAGGCTCACCTCTCCACTGTGCACATCTGCCTTCCCTGCTGCTCCTTTCTTCTCACAATATATTTATTTCAGAGGCCTGAGATGTGTAATGCCTGATGGGTAGATTTGCTGTGGTGGGGTTACTCTCTGCCCCACTGCCACGCCAGCTCGCTCCTGTCAGGTCAGGCTGTGTCTGAAGGCTGCCAGTTATCAGTAGCCACCACTGAAGGTTAAATCAGCACTGCAGGGTTAATAGCACCAGGCTGAAGTTGGCTCCAGTAGGTTGTGGTCACTGTGGGCTGCTGTCCCGGGGAGGAGCAGGGCCAGGCTCGGTGCTCTGCTCTTATGAGGCAGCTTCTGGATACCCTGACCGAGCACAGGCATCACCATGGTACAGTTGCTGTGACCATACTGGCACAGCCCAAACGAATAGGTGTGAGTATGCTTTGGCAGCCACAATACTCAACTTGTGACCAGAACAGGCAGGGAAGGCAGAGAGAGGCTGTGAAGAGACTGTGGCTTCTTCCCAGTGTTCCCAGCACCGACATGTACTCTGCTTCCACTGCCATTTGAAATGCAGTGGGGAGTGGGAGTTAGAGGGAGAACAGAGAGACTTCCTTTCACAACTGCCTGAAGCCCTCTGACCCTTTATTTGAAAAATTAACATCATAATACCTGGCAGTATCGCTGTGCTGTCCATTCTTCTCTCACTGTCCTCCTGAAAGATGCAAATGGCATCACCCATTACTAATTTTCAGCATCGGAGTTCTCATTAGAAGAACCTAGGTGATAAGAAAGTAATTCTAAAATCAGCCTAATGGGCTTCTGTGGAACCTGAGCACAGCTGGTGAGCCTGCTGATGTGCTCACACGTTCCTGACGCAGCGGTGGGTGAATGAGTGGGCTAGCTACGCTTGCAGCAGAGCATCTCTATTCCTGCTAGAGCAATAGGCCTTACCTGGTGCTCGGAGAGAAGGGGAAGAGTCCTCCTGTATCCCAAAAATGAGTAGCATTAAAGAAAGGCAGTGCAGGAACAACATCTCCCCTGGTTTTCATAGTCTTTTGTGCAGATAGAGAAGAGATTTTTCAAAAGCCCAAAGCAAACGTTGACCTAAGGCAGCTCTCTGAAGATAATGGCCACCATGGAGAGCTTTTGCAAATCCTGCTCCCAGGCAGAGAAAAAGCGTTTCATCTGAATGAAGGGAGGGAGTGACTAAAGTCAGAAAATTACAAAGCCATGAGCTGAACTATTTCTGGAAAAAATCCTAAAACAATAATTGAAGAAAATTTTTGAAGCCTAGAAAATAAGGCTGAGAAAATTTTAAGTTAATAGGAATATGTCAAGAGGAAGTTGTGTCAACACGACCCAATTTCTTTCCTGACAGGGTAATAGGGTCTGTGGATGAGGCAGGAGCAGTCAATGTCATGTGTCTTCACTTCAGTAAGGTTTACGACTTTGGGCTTATATGATACACTCATAAAAAATTTAGGGTAGCATGGCCCAAAGGCAGCTTCTATAGACTGAGTATAAGGGTAGCTTAAAACTGCTCACATTTAATTGTCAAGTTGGAATGATTCATCACCTGAGATTTTGCAGTGATCATTCCTGTAGCAGATGTTATTCAATGTTTTCATTAATGGCTCAGATGATGGAATGAGAACAAGCTTATTAAATTTGCAGGTGGCATTAATCTGGGAGGGACTGCAGGCACATTTGATAAGATGAGAATTCAAAATGCTCTTGATAAGTTTAAGAAATAGTCTGAAAATAACAGGAGACACTTTAATAAAGACAAGTACAAAGTAGTATCCTTAGGAAGGAATAATCAGATTC
The DNA here is from genome assembly GCA_013397975.1 of Machaerirhynchus nigripectus. Classification (NCBI taxonomy): domain Eukaryota; kingdom Metazoa; phylum Chordata; class Aves; order Passeriformes; family Dicruridae; genus Machaerirhynchus; species Machaerirhynchus nigripectus. The sequence continues at coordinate 469,612 of VZRQ01005462.1, read as the reverse complement.
TTAAGTGGAAGATGGAGATGGCGGGACGGGTAGCAGGTCTGCTGCAGGGAAAGGGCTCATAAAGCGTCACATATGCAGACTTTAGACCATAGTTACATTTTCGTGGAAAAAATCAAAATCATATTGGGATGTATGAATACACTTTTTAAGACGAAGAAAGTGAGTCTCTCCTGGAGCAAGGCAACGATGCTCAGAAGTGGCTCATGAGCCACATGGGTGTCCCTGTCACCAGAGAGCTGCTCTGCAGAAGAGTGGAGGGGGAAATGGCTAGGGAAGTAATTTTCCCAGTCAGAGCACTTTAACCAAAGGCTAAATGCCTGAAAAAATCCCAAAAGTAAACCTCCCCAGCAGCCTAAACTGTCTAAAATTAGGGCTGTCTTCCTCCATCCTTCTCACCTCCACCCAGAGGTGCACCCCCTGTGTCATATCCTTGGGTGATGGTGTAGCCCGAGTGGCTGAAGTACCTGGCCTGCAAAAATAAGTGTTTCCTTTGCAGTCTTGTCTCAGCAGCTGAACTGCCTGGAAATGAAGCCATCTTTTTTTTAACTTTACAGGGTTAGGATTCTGCCCAGCTCAGTTCTCTGAACCCTCTGTACCCTGCAACCCACCCAGCTGTGGCAGCAGTCCCACTGGCCACAAGGTAACCAGTTCTCAACAAATACTTGCAAACCACATAGATGCTGGCATCACTAAGCAAAATGGCATGTTTTTTCAACCAAGCCAGATTTCACAATTCTCCTACACTCGAGCAGGGATCTTCACCAGCTGCTCGTTGCAGCCTAAGTCCAATTAGAGGCTTGCCTGCTTTCCTTGGGGAGCCTGTGATATAATGACAAAGTCTCCCTAAAACAAGCTTGTTTGTTTTCCTTCTCTGCTCAGTTCCATTTGCTAATAAACTGCCCACACACATATTTAGTCCCATCTAATCTTATGCCTCTCTACGTGTGGAATGAAATTGGTTTTCTCTCTTGTATTATGTGAAAAAAACAGATGCAACCTACGTTGTTTCTAAAAGTCAAGGACCCATTGGAATTCAAGCTGTTTTATATTGTTCTTCCTGTCTCCCACTCTCTGTTTCCTTAGGAAAAAAACAACTTCTTTTCCCCCAAAGCAAACACCCTGGAGCATACCCAAGCCCAGCTACACCACCTGGGTTTTGCCACAAACCCTGGTTTCTCCAGGAGACAGTTTCAGGTGCAACAGAGGAAATCCAGCTGTTCCCCACCCTGAGAAGAAAGTCCCTACTCGCTCCCCTGCCATGTCCCTGTTCCCTTCCTTTCTGCTCTAGCTCCAGAGGTGTGCTCTGGCCACCTCCTTGCTTGGTTTGATTCCAAGGGGAGCCCAGCTGCCGGGGTGCTGGAGCCATTCAGTCCATAAAATGGCACTTTGTCCTCGGGTTAGTTTGAGCAAAAGGCTCTTTTTGGTGGTTTGTTCCAGGGGACAGCCCTACAGCCTGTTCTACCAGGCAGCAGTGGGGGTCTGTCCTGCTGGGATACCCCACCACCAAAAGCAACACGCCACGGAAAAACAACACGTGTGAGCTTAGATCTCATTAAACTCCCCCCAAATTCCTTTTACAGGATTAAAGTAGGTAGGCTTTAGCTAATTCATTGTCACTCTCCTGGCTGTCCCCTTGGGGAACCTGGCAGTCACTTGCACCAGGAGGCTTAGATCAGCCCTAATGAGCTCACGTGCGCAAAATGTGAACCGACCATTTATGCTGGGCACATTGTGCAGAAGAATGTGAGACTTAGCAAGTGCTGATAAATGCTCACAAATGCTCACAAAGCCAGTTCAAACACTCATTTTTTACCTTAAGATACACATTTCCTTGGATAGCTTAAAATGCCATGGTGACTGCTGTTTGTTATAACACAGACAAAGGCTCTCTTGAGTGCCTAGGGGCTTTTTGGCCAATTAAGCAAAGATCTTTTGTAACCAGAGGGGTCATTTCACTGGTACAAGTCTACCTAAAGACATATGCACAGGTATTACTAAAACCCACTGAAAGACTAGGGAAAAACAAAACTGCAAAATTGAATGTAAGCTTTGGGAGGGGCACATGTCCTTCCGTGACCTCTGTACGCACTTGTACACTCCTTCTTAAATCATCCTTCAGTGAGAGGAGGAATGTCTCTCAGGAGTTGCCCTGAGCAGCAGCCTCAATGTTAGTGCTGTTGCTGGGCTCCTGTCTCCAAAACTCTGCTCACTCGAGCGGATGAAGAGTTGGTACAATTATCCCAAAGCCTGTCCTGTTTAGATCTGTTTAGATCTCAGGTTGAGATCTCCAGATAGGGGCTTTTGCTGTGGGTAATTTTTTAGCACCACCTTGCTGCCCTGCAACGTCCTTTCCATGGGGAGGGGGATGCTCTGCAGCCAGCGATGGAGGCGTGTGGCTGTGGGTCAGACCACACAGCATCAGTAATGCTGGAGGAGGGCACGCGCCCACAGCCCCGGGCACCACTCATTGCAGAGCTGCTGCCATCACAGCGCAGACCTGGCTGAATGTCTGTTGGCATGCTGTTACCCAAAAAGGGCAAAGGAAATCTCTGTTGATAAGTGAGAGCTACACAGATGTGGAGCTTAGCCAAGTGAAGGTGTTTGGGCTGTTTGCAAGAGCTGTTTCTGCTGAATAAGGAAGTGCAAGGCTGCTTCGTCGTAATAAAGCACACCGAGGAAATTATTTGTATAATCAAAAAGAACTCTGCATGAATGCACAAAGTAGGTAAAGAAGCTCTCAGAAAATTACCTTAGAGAGTACAAGGGTTAAAAAGATAAGGGGGAACCTTGCATGGGGTTTAGGTTCCTGGACACCAAGCTAATGTGCTTCTACTAGTCTGTGCTGAAGTTACCAGAGCAAATAACTTTGGGCTTCAGGAACAGAGTGTGAATAATGGGGACTTTTTATTTCCGCAGAAAGACTTTTCTTAGTAAAATGAGTGAGATTTTTCAGATGTGACCCTGGAAAATCTACTAAGCATTAATTGGCTTCTACTTACTTTAAATGTAGTCTGGGAGTGCACAGCTGTGGTAGATCCATGCCCAAACACAGGCAGGAATTCACACTTATATTAGGCAAAGTTGACCTGAAATGATGAACATCTCCTTTTTTCCCCATATGTCCTTCCACAAAGGCAAAGCTCTAAACTGCTAACTGCACTCAAAGTAGTTCCCAGTATTTCCTATAAAGTAGGCTCTCACCTCCCTGATAGTGCTGGTGTTCTTTTAAATTTCATGCCATTTGTCTCCTTGGCTACCTGGCCCTACTCACCTCCCAGTGCCCCAGGAAAATGATATTTTACACTTCTTTAGAAAAATATCATTGTCATTTTATTAGGAAGTGTGGGCTGAGGCCAGTTTGCAACTCAGCAAGGTGAACATTGGATAGGAGTCAGAGGCACCTCTGATGACAAGGATACACTGGAGAAGTGTGTGAAGCCTGGGCCTTGCCCTGCCTGGACCCCTGCAGATCTGACCACCCCTTGACTATACCCAGGCTCTGCCTGGCCTAGGGGCTGACCCAGATCTGAAAAGAAAAGCTGTTTGTTGCAGGCCTGCTGCCAGCTGATACAGGATTTAACTTCTCTAGCTCTTTGTGCAGGGAATAAAAGTATGGTGTGTAAAACTCAGGCCAAGTCTGCCCCAGGTCAAGGCTAGGAGTGAGAGCTGCAGTTCATCCTGAACATCAGACGTCGTCAGAGACTTGGCCTCTTGTGGTGAGGTACCTCCAGTGACAAAACTGACCCTTTCTGGCTATGGATAGAAATTTCAGGAAGAGGGTGATGGAAACATGGCCACGTCTAAGCCTTATTTCAAGCCTGCCTGTTGTTGTTACTATTAAATTGCATTTAAAGCCTTGTTTTGATTATTAGAGAGCAAGGTGACTAGTCACCATTTGTGCTGCTTGTTTACTTCTTATATCACTTCGGGTTAGAACTTATCAGGCAGACCACTCACTACAGACAGCATCCTACTGCATTCCTTGTTAGCATGGGAGTGGTTCACAGGCTTTGGACCAGCTCTTGGCACAGAGGGGAACTGCAGTTTTGGTCCAGAGCTATGATAAACAGCTTCATTTACTGTTAACACCTGCAGCTTCGGAGGTGTCTGCACATCTTGACCCAGGGACAAGCAGGGACAGGACAAAGTCTGTGTCACTTATAGATGAAGAACCTGCATTAATTCTTGTTACCTCCTTCGAAGTTTCTTCTCCTCAAAACTACCCATGACTTCGAATCCCACTTTTAAGGGGTGCATTTCCTTTCATCCATGCTTCTGAGAAGTGCTGCTCTTTATCCTTGCTCCTTTGCTCCTGGAGATCAGGCTCCAGGAACAGCTGCATTGGAAGCTGGCCTCACTTTTGGCATGAGGGGAGCTGTCAGAGCACCCAGAGACATGAAGAGGCCAGATGCAGGAAGCTTTCTATTTACCCTAATGGGACTGAAAACATGTTTAGTAAATTGGCAAAATATACTGAGAACAGAACTCAGCACACTGGAAAATGTGGGAGTTGGCAAAGGCATTCATGGCATTAAAAGTACATATGCAAAGATGCCAAGCATTATATTTATATAACTAGCAGGCAGTGGAACATTCCCATCCCGCTAGATGATCACCAAGGCCCTGCTCTCCAAGGGAAAGGGGTCCTCAGAGTCCCACCATGAACTACCAAGTGCTCTCAGCTACACATATCAGTGTCCAAGAGGTCAGGCAGGATGCCCCAAGGCCAAGGCAGAGGGCACGCCACGCCAGCAGCCTGGTGACAAAAAACCCAAGTGGCCCCTGGCAGTAAAAGAGGCAGAAGTGACTGAAGAAGAACCACGTGCTCTGTCCGTTTGGTGTGAAGATCAGATCCTACTTCTCATCCAATGCCAACCCCATCAACCAAGGGTTGAGGATATAACTTTGTCCCTGCTCTGTCACCAGGGCAAACCTTTGTAAATGTTTTGTCTCTTTTACACTTTCCCTTGTTAACTCTGATTGAGCTCATACCATTTACCCACCTTTATTTTGGTGACCACCATGTGCTAAGCTACAACGTTCACTGCCGTAGAATTGAACACTCCCAGCCAGCAGGGAAAGAGGGAGCTAGCAAGCCTTACAGCCAGCACTGCCTGACCTCAGCCTGATGCACAGCAGGGGCATGGGACCCTGCAAATCCTGACACCTGGCTGTGGGCAGCAGGTCACAGCTCTCCCTCACGAGGGACTGGCTGAATGCCATCGTGCTGTGTCCCCATCACGTACCCCACACACAGCACTGTCAGGGTGGTGCTGCACAAGACCGGGCCTGGATCCTGCTGACCCTGAGCAGCTCCCGCTAACTCCCACTTTTCTTATAATGTGCTTTTCCCTTCTTTTTGTTCTTCCTGCAGCAGACTCCTCGTGGGCAGCATTCTGCAGGTGCCCATGGCTCCTCACTGCCCAGCTCACATTGACTCAGTAGGGCATGGCAGGGTGCTGGCACAGGTTATTTCCAAGGAACTCGTTGTATTTTCCCTAAAAGAATCTTTCCTGCCGATACTACAGCCAGGTGCAGGACAGTCTGTTGCAGCCTACCCCTAGCAAGCACCATTTTGCTTGCACGGAGGTGCTCCAGTGCACTGCAGACACCAAGGGACACTGAAGAGTAATTTATTTTTTCATCTAAATCTCGGCTTCCAGTGAGCAAAGGTGCTCCCTTTCCCCCAGCACAGTTACTAAAGAAGACTTGGGTTTAGTTCACTGTTTATGAATTTTTTTTCTATGTTTCTGCCAAATAAACCACTATCATCAGGAGGAAATCTGTCACTGGTGTATGAACACATCCTGCTTTCTTCTGGGAGAGAGACTGGTTGCTTGTGAGTTTGTTGTCAGCGAGAACCTGCGAGAGGGGAGCTACACAGCCCAGAGCAAATGGCCACAGGCCAGGGAGATGCACACCAGCAGCGATGGCTGAGGAGGGGACACCCACCTCTGGCAGAGACTGTTCCTCTGAGGTGCTGCTGCAGCAGCAGTGGTGGAGTAGAGACCACCCTGGAAGGTGACCCCATCGAAAACTTTAGTGTCACCAGCAGGAAGCCCTGAATTTGAGCTTTCAAGATGAGGCGACAAGGGGGGCGTGCTCTGGGTGAGGGTCTGCAAACACTGCTTTAGCTGCGCTGGTGCCCAGGCTGGGAGCAGCTACAGCCAGACAGCAATGGTCTGCTGTGTGTGACCAACCAAAAACTCAGCAGAGCGCAGGAGATTGCTTGGCAGCAGCCCTGCTGTGGCAGAGATCACAACCAGTGACATGAGTGCCTCTGAGAAGGGCACAGCTGTTGACCAGGGAAACCACACCTGCAGAAAACCACCAGCCCCAGCTCCAGTGAGGGTCCTGGTTTGCATATTCACCTTCGTGGTCATGCAGAGCGTTGTCCTGCACGGCTGTGGTTCTGAAAGTGCCACATAGGCAAAGAGGTCTGTGGTGGATGCTCTGGCCATTCTGCTGGAGCCTTCCAGCTGTTGGCAGCTGCCTGGCTTTGTGCAGGGGCTGAAGCAGTTAAGTACAGAAACAGCTGAAATGTTAAACTAGGTGGCCTATATATGCCAAGAAACATTCACAACTGCTCTTTGATGTTAAATTTAATCTGTAGTATGCTGTGCGAGTACGGTTGGCTGTGCATCTCGTATAAATTAATTACAAAGACCTCGTCATGCATGCAGAGAACAGCGGGCAGCACTATAAACACTGCGCGCAGTCATTTAAGGTCGCGGGGGAAATCCTGTTGTGAGGCTCTGCCAAGGGGGCTTTTCCCCCTCTTTGGGAGGACACCCTGGGCATCACAGCTTCTCCGACTGGTAAGCTGTGGTTAGAGCACATGGGTTTCTCCCTCCACCCTTTTCAACCCAAGTGGGAAGCACAGAGCCCCTTCCTCAGTCACCAGCACCCTGGGATGATTTAAAGACGAGGCATGTGCTTGGTCTGGATTCTGGGGATACGCTTACTCTTTAACAAAAAGGTGAAAAGAAAACTAGTATATCTAGTTTTCTGTATTCCAGAGACGGGCCATCCGGAATTACAGGGAGGCTGTAATGGGGTCACTCGTTGGAGAGCGGGTGATCAGGACCTGCGCTGGTGTGTGCCGCATGCGCTTTGGGCAAAGGAAAATTAGAGACACCTTCTTAAGACATCTGTGCTTGGCAGTGGCACTTAGTTCAGTCTTCTTGTAATCTTTCATTCTCAGTCTTATACCAACAAGCTCTGAAGTCTTTACTTTGAGTCCTAAAAAGTACATTGTTGCTTAGCTGTTGTTGGGACGTGGGGAACACATTCCATCCATACTATGCATAAATACCAGGGATGTGCCAGCCCCCAGACCTGGCTCATGAGGGGCCCCAGCAGCACCTTGCATCCCTGCTTTACAAAAAGAGACAGGCAGTGTCGTTTTCAGAAGGGAGAAGTCATCTCCTTTCTTTCTCCCACCCTTCTGACCTGGAACTTTGGCAGCAGAAATCAATTAACACAAAGGAGAAGCATGTCACATTCTGTCAGAGATTAAGCCAAGGAAATCTCAGCCCACAAGGTGAGAAAAGAAGAGGAACAAACAACCAGAAGCAAGAAGTTAGAAGGGAAAAGCTCATGCAGCCTCATATTTGTTGGTGAAAAACTGCTGCAGTGCCTACCCCAACATCTGGTGTTGATTACCTACCCGTCCTTCTCACAGCATTTTGTAATCATGAGCTAAACCAGCCTACTTTAACATGGAAAAGGGAGTGGGAGTACGCAGGATCCAAAGGCACAGGCTGCTGGGGTGTGCAGGGCACAGTGTGGGGAGCACTGGGGCTGGCCTGGGATGCAGCTTGGGCACGTGACCGCTGGCAGCCCCACCGCCCCTTCCCTACCTCTGCGGTTTGAAAACACCACCACTGAGCTGGCACCTGAGCTTTCCCTGCTGCCCAGAAACTCTCAGCAGCAAATGGCTGGGAGATGGCTGGGGGTGTCCAGGCAGGGAGAGAAGCTCCTTACTCCTGGTTTCATTGGCGTGGCAGCACGGCCGCTCTGCAGTGAGAGAATGCAAAGGCTGCAACTGGAGTACGCAGCACAGCTGACGCTGGAAGAAAGGGCTCCAAACAAGGCTTAGTCACTAATTTTCCAGCTCAAATCAAAGAGGACAGGGCTGGGAGGGAGCTCTGTCCTTGTTTCTATATGTCCCTTTATAGCTTCTATTTCTGCAGCCACTCAGAAACATTCACAGCCTTCCAGATGGGCAAGAGCATTACCAGATCCCAGGGCGGTGCCTAGGTTTAGGGGAAATCCCACTTTGTCCCATTAGTTCCGACACTTTCGCATCACTGCTCTCCACAGCCCTCTTCCCCTTTCCCACTGCTCCCTCCCTCCTGTTTTTGGCCAGGAGACCCACTCATTAGGGTGTAAGCCAGGCTCCCTCAGGTCCCAGAGGACAGGCAGCTTGCCTGTGTCATCTGCCTCACCTTTGCCTCTACCTGCAAAACAAAGCACAGGCAGCTCTTTTCCTGTGGGCAGCTCTCCATCAGCTTTGGTTTCCCCAAGGAAAAGCCACAGCAGGTGCCAAAGATGTCAGAGGGGCTGCAGTGGCCTCCCCTGTGTACAGCTCACATCCCTCCCTGCTGCCTTCCCCTGCTGGGGAGAGAGGATGGCAGACTTTTCCTGCTTTGCAGCAGCCACAATCGCGGCGACAAAGCCATTGTGGTTTCCAGCTGTGGGTGAGGAGACAGTGGTGGCTACAGGGCTCTGGACAGGAGGGAAATGGCAGGGGCAGGAGCTGTGGCCCCCACAGCACAGCCTACTGCCCACCTGCCCGCTCTGCTCACCACCACAAGGAAGCAGAACTCTCAGAGCACAAGGTATAATCATGGACCATTTACAAGTGGCAGTCATGTGGAAATCTAATCCCAGGTATAATCACTGCTCTGCTGTCACTGCCACAGCACCTGGGATTGCCAGCAGGCAACAAAGCTTTCTGGGATGCTATCTGCTGACTCTTAACATCGCCACTCTTTGAGAGTCAAGTCTCAAAAACCAACTCTCTCCATTCAAGATTCAGACTTCTCTCATATCCCACATGCGGTTTGTTCATTTTTCTTGCAGCAAATCAGGTTGCTCTGCATTTGCTGAGCACCAAGGAGGGTTTGGGAGGTAAATTACCCAGGGTGGGAGGCTTGAGACGAGTGCAGAATGTTAATCCAGGAGATGACCCTGTGATGTCTCATCAATTAATAGGAGATGTAAAATACACAGGCTTCCAAAGCAGCTCCCTGAGAAAACTGAATGCAAGACCTTTAGATACAGAAGCCATAAAGCTGCTACTCCTGGGGTTAAGGAAGACACTTGCTGTAAAAAAAAAAAAAGATGTCCAGGAGGAAGAAAACACATGGAGAATCTTTGAGGTGCCACAGCTTCAAATTATGCATTGTCCAACACGACTGCTCCACATATTTGCCTCACCACCACAAGCCCAGCACTGTTGAGGAGAGCATGTCACCCTGTGCTTCCAGAAGTTCCATGCCCTTTAAGCCATCAGTACAGGGTACAGAAACCTCCAGTCACCAGAGATGGATGCCATGCCAATTTCAATGCCAAATTAGATATGTTTTTCCCACAAGGCTGATTAAACATCCTACCATATTTCTGGAAGGGTAAAGGCACTTGATTGCCTGTCCTACCAGGTTTTAGTGTCCAGAGGAAGGCTGTGCCCACCCTGTAGACTCGCTGTTGTTTTCCAGATGCTGCCTGTAGGACGTGCACAACAGGATGGCTTTTGCCCCTGCCAGCCAGGTGCCCTCTGGAAGGCTGTGTGGGGGAAAAAGCAAGGTGACCTGTGGGTTGAGACACAGGCTCAAACAGTGTGTTGGCTGTAGTCCTTCAGCATTCAGGAAGGTCACTTCCGCAAAGCAGCTTTAGGGTAAAAGCTAGTCCTGAATGCCTTTCTGGAAAGTGTGCTATGGCTATGGAACTCAAGAAGCTGTGATGGGTAGAAGAGCTTGGACTACATAGTCTAACCATCTGCCTTGATCTTACAGCTTATAAATCTACCACCACTCAGCACATTTTCTGTAGCATCTTTCAAAGGAAACAGCAGGAAGTATATCCGAGTGTGAGAAAATGACAACCGAAAGGGTAAAAATTGAAGTCAGCAACTATCTCACCATGCTGTAGGGACAACAAGGCAATCTCAGACACACAGCATAAAAGGACTGAAAAGAGGACTCTCATGGATGCTCAGAAGAGCTCAGTTGCTGGGGTTAGTAGCTGGGGGTAAAAGCAGCTATAGGATAACAGCAAAAGAGCATTGCAGAATTCCGAAAAATAAGGGTGGCAAGACAAAGGGGTGTGGGAGGCTGCTGAGGGGCAGGAAAAAGAGGGAAAAAATATTGCTCTGTTCCGATGTGACCTTCTTTCACAGGGGATGGAGTCTGTGCCCAACCTGCTGAGACAACAAAGCTTCTTCAGGAGCTTTGTGCAGGCGCTGGAGCCCCTTTCAGTGACACTGAGTATACACAAGGCTCCCTCTGGCTCCTTCAGATGGCACTCTGGGAAGAGCTTTTTCACTTTGCTTTAGTTTGTTTTGGTGTTTTTTTTTTTCCCTAAACATGTGACTTTATCGAAGACACTTAGTATGTCTTATTCTGCTTCAGATAAAATTTGCAGGTTGTTTTTAAAGTTTGTATTCCAGTGATAATTTTTCTGCTTAACTGTGTTTGCACAAAATTATTTAAAAGACAGAGTTTCAAATGCAACCCTTTGCAGGCCCTAAATCAAAATGCCTTGACCTGAAACAAGTTTTTGAGATTTCCTTGAGAGAAGAGCAAAAAGTTCATGCCAATATGGAACCTACTTTTTCCTCTTTCTAGGCCTTGCCACTTTTCACAGATCAGAAAACACAATTTTCACAACAGCTTTTTTTTTTCCCTGAAAGCTTGTCCATCTGACTATGCAGCACCCTCAAAGAGCAGCCTGGGGACACAGGCCCTGCACCAGATCTCTGTGCTCCCCTTCCAAGACAAAAAGGCTGCCTTGCTGTTAAAGCAGCTTGTGTCTAGTTCCTGGTGAAGAAAGTGTCCTGTCATCACCTTCACGCCCCAGCCCAACCTCAGGGGCAGAATCAGTTCCTCTCACAAGAAGTGATCCTAGCCCAAATGGTACATGCTGTCTCGCAGGACCTGCGCAGCCTGGGTCACACCCAGCGGACACCAAGGGACAGATGGCCAGAGCTGAGAGAGGTGCTAATAAAAAACCAGAGACATCTACAGAGTATTGATTATTTCAGCCTTTTCACAGTTGCAGGCAGCTGCCTGCTCAATGCCAGCCTGCTGCCTCCCTTCCCTGAGCTCAGAGGGACATGCTGTCCTCTCCAAGTCCCTTCCACCCAGCACCTCACAACCTAACTAACTAAAGTAGGTCTGCACCCATCAGGTGCTGTGTAGGCAAAGGGCTTGCTTGAAGATGACTCCAGCCTCCAGCCCCTTGGACAGGGACCACCTTCACTTGCTGGGGCCCAGGAGGGGGCATCTGAGGAAGCAGCACATCCCACTGCCAGCTCTGGCCCCTCACAGCAGCCTGCACTCTCTCTCTTGACTCTCCACACATTGCCTCGCAGGCAGGATACATCCACTCGTACCCCTCACGGGACTTGGCTCTCACAGAGAAGATGACAGAAGGGGCCAGGCCCCCAGGGAAGAGCAGGAGGCAGTGCCACCCACCGGCTTTACCTGCCCTCTCCAAGGTTCCAGCTGACCTGGGAGAAAAATTAAGACTCAGCATTGCCTGAGGAAAAACCAAATCCTCCCCATCAGCACTGCGGGGGCTTGCTCCACGCACGGTCTAACAGAACCGAGTCTCTGCGCTCTAGCCTGCCTTGCATCCTCTCAGCATGTATTTTAATGTGCTCAACACTGCATATAACAAATCCTACTGATGTAGCTGCCTTAGCACATTTCAGAGGCATCGTGTTTAACAGACTGTCCTATTTGGAGAGGCAGAAAGCACGCTGGTGTTTCTCCAGCCCAGGAGTATGAAAAACAGGGCTCTGCCGTGCCTTTGATCTGCACAAAAGGCTTTCTCCCCCGCAGCGGGGGAGGCTGCTAGACCCTTCTCCTTTGCAGACGCTCCTCCACCAGATATTCATGACTTGAATCTGCTTGCGAGGGACTGCTTGGGAGGGACTCCGAACCAAACTCTCCCTTCCCTACTGCTCCCTGGGGCCTCTGAGCCCCCACCTCTCTGCATCCCACTCTCTGTAAGTCACTGGCTCTGTCCATGGACTCTTACCAAGTGCAGGACATTCCTTAGGGATAGTTCACAAATTTTTCCTTTCCTTTTTCCCTTTCATCCAAACGCCAGGCTCTGGCTGGATCGTGTGTGTTCCAGTGGCAGGTGCAGCCCTCTCCCTGCTCCCCTCTCCACTCTGGTTTGCAACGCCTCTTACCCCAGGCCCACAGCTTGGGGTTTGTTTTACATCCTTCCCTCTCTCCTGCCTGATTAAGGGCCTCAGCCGAAGCTCCTGGGGCACAGCGAGCTGGTGACTCTGATTTTTTGGTCCTGTGGTACAACGCTGCACGTCACTGCCAGCCCCAGGCCACCGGTGCCTGCTGGAGATGCTGCAGCAAGGGTTTGATTGCGCACGTACTACAGCTGCTGTGAAGGAAACTAAAGCCTGTTTGGACCCGTGTAACACAGCAGCGTGGCGCAGGTGAAAGCCTCCCGCAGACCAGCTGCTGCCTTTTGTACATCTTCTCACAAGTGCCTCCTGCTGCAGAGAGCTGCTGATCCCCCTTGTGAGCTGTGTCACACCCCACGCCAGCCTGCAAGGAGTCAGGAGAGATCTGCCTGCACCCATCCATCTGCCTGTTGCTGGGGGAGCCGGGAAAAATCATGCTTGAAAGCCTGAGGTTACTTATCAAACGTGGTCACACAGACCAGTGTTAATGCTGTGACGATCTGCTCTGGCCAAAGAGCATCAAAGAGAGAGGGGAGAGGGGCAGAGCTGAAAGCACATCCTCTGGCAGTTGTGTTGCCATTGAAACACTCAGCAGGGAGGACAAAGGCTTGACCCAGGCTTCTGAATTAATAAAAGGTGGGTGGGTGNCAGTCTCAAACAATGCAGTTGCTGCAGAAGGCCTCTCGCTCTTGTTTATGAATTCAAATCTTGGCTGAGGGTAATATTTTCAAAAGCACATTTATACGTGCCAGAAATAACCCCAGAGTTCCTTGTGACATCAGATGACACAACTATTTGAATGACGAACATTGAAAAGAAACGTTTACTACTTCTGAAACTCTTACCCTGATGCAGCAGCCTGAGCTATCCTCGGAAAACTGCTCATTACTTCTTTGAAACAATTT
>VZRQ01005462.1:440222-454746 GCA_013397975.1 Machaerirhynchus nigripectus | reverse complement strand
GGGGGCCGGGCTCAGTCTGGCCGCCTGCGGGCTGCGCGGCGCCGCGGCCGCCCCTGGACCGCTCTGCCCATGGGGCAGCCGAGCCCAGCCCTCGGGACCGTCCCCCGCCGCCGGGACCTGCTCTAGGGCGGTGAGTGCCGAGAGAGTCCCCCCGCGCCGCGGACTTTCCCCGCCGCCCCTCGGGGTCCCGGGGATCGGGGCGCGGATCCCGCCGCGACATTGCGCCCCGCGGGAGCCCGCTGCTGGCAGCCGCCCCCGCTCCCGGGCGTCCCTTCGCAGTCAGCGCGGACGGGGGAGGGATGGATGGACCGACGGACGGGCAGGGGCGGCAGGAGAGGGATCAACCCTTGCGCTGGCTGCGCATGGCTGCGATGGGACCGTCTCCGTCCTGGCCGTGCCTAGTCCGTTTGGGATGGGTGGAAGAGGAGGTGGTGGAGCGTTGTATCCTAGTGGGAGGGTAGCAGGTTACTCCGAGCGTTGGAGGGACAGCAGCCGTGCCGCCTGGCGAGGTGATGCGCAGGCGGTCCCTTGGCTTTGTGGCGAGGGCTTTCTCCTGGCTCTTACTCGACTCAAAGGCAGGGGTCCGATGTCACTTCTTTCCTGGAAGTGCCCCGTCCTTTTCCGCGTGCTCGGGAAGCGTCATAGGAGGACCGCGGTCCCCAAATGAATACCTCAGGTGCCTGAAAGGGGAGGCTGAGTCCTGACCACTGCACAGGCGAAGAGATCAGCCTCGGCGGCTGAGCACTGCGTTGGGTTGGGATGAGGGAAGCTTGCACAGCTGTACTACCCGTGGGATGCAATCCCGTAGGTGTGCTGGGGAGCCCTGGCTGCGAGGAAGGCTTGGCCATGGTGGACGGGGAAATGCTTGGGCAGGGGAGGAGAGCCGCGATGCTGGAGGGAGGTGGGACAGACCCCCGGCCATCACAGAGGGGAAGGTGAGGAAAGCCAGCTCTCAGCGGGCTCTGCATCCCCGCCTGAGCTTGCACATTCCTGCGTGCTGAGCAGTCTGCTGTGCCTCTTCCAGCGTCTGGCTGTCCCAGCTGAGCAGGTGCACAGCTCTGTCTAGAGCAGCAGCAGCTATTAGGCTTCCCTGTTGAGTACAGCTCCGACTGAACAAACCAGGCTGAGCAAGAAGCAGCACCTTATTCAGCACCTGCTCCTTGCCCTGCCCCAGCACTGCTTGGAGTTCAGTGAGCCTTATTCTTGCCTGAGCAATGAACCTGACCCTCTCGCAGCTGCCTGAGAATCAGGGCTGCAAGTGATTTAATGGGTACCACTTAATCTCCCCTGTCTGCAAAGGCTGGGAGTTACAAATGCCAGCAGCAACCAAAGCCTTGTTGCCATTAGGGTACCACTAGCACAGCTGAGCCATGAGAAACTACAGAGTACGCAAGAGCCCTGGCTATTCTGGACTTGGCATAAATAACTTGTTCAGTAACTCTATCCGCAGTAGAGCAGTCTGCTGAATAATGGCATTCAGGGGCTGTGGATGAGGAAAGTGATTTTTAAACAAATAAATAGTAGTTACAATTCGAGCAGGGGAGTCCGCCCAGGGAGGAAGTTTTCTTAGAAAGGTTTTGGCACAACCCCCAAATAAACAAGGTCTTAAGACTCAGCATGAAGGCACCTCAACTAGCCCTAGCCCTGCCTCAGCTAGGTTGCACAAATACACACCCGATGCATGCACAGTGGAGTGCGAGGGACACCATGAAACTGTGGTGTCCTTGTGCCCTCAGAAGAGAGGGGCTGGATACTGATGGCAGCTGGGAAAAGAGGGACTTGGTTGCTTTAGTATGAATGTGTTCTTGTTCTTTGACTACAGTGTGGAGCAAGGTCAAGGGAGCTGAGAAGGTGAGGTCTGTTCTACAGTCTCAAGAGAAATTGGTCCTTTCTGCTTGCGGGGCTGTAGTGAGGTTTTATTGTAGAGATATGAACACAAGAGCATCTCCAGAGATGTACATCAAGGCAAGGCTTGGGGTGGCCATTGATCTCTGACTGGGGTGGCCATTGACCTCTTGGAGAATAAACCACAGACATGCCCTCCCCTGAAGTTTTCAGTCCATTTGTAGCTGCTTGGAGGCTGGGGCTTGATCCAAAGGGAAATGTTTTCCTATTGTTCTCATTGAGCGTCGAGTGCTGAAGCGTGCAAAATGCCAGGAGTACATTTGCAGCTGGTGTTCACTTGTTCTGCGGCTCTCTGAAGGTCAACACGTTGAATAGTAGGGGCTGGGAGGGATGGTACCACGTGCTGCTTACAAGCATCACTTTGGGCTGTTTGGATCGTGAAATGTTCTGTGTGATGTGTGTGTTTGGTCCTCATCCAGTAAGTCCCCAAATTTCTAATGAACACTGCTAAATGCCATTAGAACACAAAGAGTATCTCCCTCTGACGCAGGCAGGATTGTCTGCCTTCCCACCGGGCTGCCCAGGAGGCTGCACATTGACCTGGGTGGAGACGTGCATGAGGTGGGGGTGTCTGTCTTCTTAGTGCTACGTTTTTGGCTACAAGCTTTCCCTTGGCACAGGATAAAAGCACACGTGAAACAGAAAGATGTTGAGATTGTTTATGTTTGACTTCTGGCCTGGTGCCAGAGTGAATGGCTTGGTGACCTTGGCACTACTGGGACATTATTTATAGAACGTAGATCTTCTGGGTTTTGTATTTTTGATGTAGGAATGTGAAAATAAGTCTCGGGAGGAAAAGACCCGATGCTGGCCACAAAATACATTTGGACTTTTTCCAGAGCAGGAAAAACAACACTTAAGAGGTGACCAGGTGTTCCCTGTTCCCATTGCTTTCTGCCTTCCCTTGGAAAATATGGGTTTGGTGCTGTCGTGGAGATCGCAGGCTAGCATGAGTTCACTCCGTGTTTGAAAAGTTCTTGTTCAAGATGCTAAAAGAGGTTCGCAAAGAAATCCAGCTATAACCAAAGACACTTGCAGTGGTTTAGACATGAATGGAAAGGATAAATGACTCCCTGGCCTTCTTGGGTTTCTTCTGTTTGTGAAGCTCCGTGTCATCTGCAAGGCTTAATGCATCTCTGTGTGTTTCAGTGCCCATCTGTGGTGCTGATTAGTGTGGCTGACCCCAGATGACAGATGGAGAAGAGGCTTGGAGATGCACAGGGTTTTACTGGAAGGCCCAGTACACAGTGCTGTCTCCACAGCTCTGCCTCCCAGGGCTCTGGTGAAACCCCAGTGGCAAACTTTCCTTCTGGGTTTCACAATGTACATAAGTCTCATCCTCATTCTGTGCAGTGGGTATGCATTCCAATTACCTAAATCTGTAAATGTCTTTCTATCCCTCTGTACGCAAACTAAGGACTTATTGAGTGTATTTGCAGATTGGTTTTGATGGGGAACTCCCTGCCTAGGCTCTGCCTGACTCATTTATACCAGACCTTGGCTGGACCCTTACCCAGCTCATCTTACAGGGCAAAGTCAAGTACTGATGTCTGTAAGAAAGCTCTAGTCCAAATTTATACTGACTGCTGCTGTCATTATGGGGAGGAGAGATCCATCACCAAAACAGGAAAATTATCAAAACCATTGCAGTTGGGTTTAGTGCTAAAGGTTGAGCAGCTTCTGGTGATGGTGGTCAGGAACCGTGTGCTGACTTTCTGAACCTATGGGGCCAAGATCAGAAGCTGAAGCATAGGAGCTGGTAGCTGGCTCCATTGCTGCAGAGTTCCCTAGAAGTTTTTATTAGGGATTTGGATTAACATAATTGAAGTCAAAGGCACAGAGGAGAACATGGGGAGAAAAGCAGTTAGGAATAAATCCGCAGTTCAGTAGTCCAGTCTCCTGAGGAGTGGTATTACAGGATGAGTTGGTGTAGCAGGAGATGTGCACACAGGAGTGTCAGATAACACTGGCCACCTAATTATTTGTTTGAAGGGATTCTGTGTTTTAGAGGGAGGTTAGTGTGCAGTCCTCTCTGCAGCTGCCTGCTGCTGCAAACCAGAGAGGAGTCCCTCCTTTTGGTACTAAAATTAGGCAGCAGCACTTTGACTGCGTGGCCCAGAGGGGCAGGTGCAGGCAGAGCAGTGCACAAAGGCTTGCAACCCTCTTGTTTTTAGCTGTATCCTGCCTGGGTTGAGAAAGTAAACAGTCTGAGGCTGTGTCAGCAGCCAAACAAGAGACCTACAGAGAAAACCCACAAGCCTTCAGGAAACTCGATGGGTGACTCAGACAGTGTTTTTGTCTGAGTACCTGTTCAGTCAGTAACCCATGATGGCAGCAGAAACACTTTTTGTAGTGGTGCCACCTTATGAGTGAAACACTCTGGGGTCAGATGTTTGTGCTCATAGAAAGTCTTGAGAATCCCTTCCAGCCAACAGATGTTCTAGGAATTCCACTGCTGAGCCTTAAAATAATCCCAGCCCTTGTTGGGCACTGCAGTTTCTTTCTGGGCTTCCAGCTAGGGCTGCTGTAGATGGAGATAGATGTGACAAAGAGCAGGCAGTTTCCCAAGGACAGCTGTGCTTCCTATCCTTCCTGACAGCCAAGAAGGTGCCTTTCCCGTCTGTCTGGCCCTGCCTTGCTCTGTGTGACATGCACCCAGCCAGGCAGCAGCCTCACTAGTGCCCCGTACTCTGTTGCTGCAAAGCTGTGAGAGATCTGTGGGCAATGCTGGAGCACAGCCTGGGTGCAGACACTCTGCCACGTTGTATGGAGTCCTCAGGAAGGACTGTGTTGTGGAAATGGAGGGCAGGCTGTTTTCTGAAGAAACAAGATACCATAAAGGCCCATGGTTTTAAGTCCCTCTTAGTCTTTCTCTTGGACATTTAATTTTAGCTGCCTGGCATGCCATTCATGGTAGATGTTTGGCATATTCCAAGTAGGTAGAAACATGAGCCGCTTCCTTGCAGAAGGGAGAGGGAAACTCAAAAACCACACTACTGAATCCAGGGGAGCTGGGTACTACTGGCTTTCACCAACGTTTTCTTTGTGGCCCAGGAAGAAAAGTGTCTGTAGAAGCTGCTTAATAGCAATAAAGAGCATCCAAACATTACTCCACAGAAAGCAGAAATCTACCAGGAGTCAAAGGCTGCACTGAACAGGACTGAAGAATGTGGACCATCTCTCTGTGTTTTCCCAGTTTGTTTTCATGGTAAAGTGAGAATAAAATTTAGCTGTCTTTAATATCAGCATTGCTGGTGGAGTCTCTGTAAGGGCTGACCACAGACCTGGTGTGCTTCTGAACAGCAGGCACCTCTGGTGCATCCTTCCACCCTCCTGCCCTACTGCTCTGCCCAGTGCAACCATTTTCTCCTTGAGGTGTATGAATGTGTTCTTGCCTTGTCTGCTGGCAAAAACCCATCGGGAGTTCATCCAGTTCCTTCCATGAACTGTGGCAATGTCCACTGTTTAAATCTCTGGACAAGTGGGATGCATTGAGAGTTGATGGATGGAGGAATAATAAAGCAGTTGAGCTTATCCCCTCCAGCCAATTTATTCCCTGCATCACATCACCATGCAAACCGAGTGCCTGTCATTAGTGCTTACAAAGAACATGGGGGAGAAGAGGCCAGCCTGAAAGCCCCAGAGCCCTGGCTGCACGGAAATGACATTACAGTGAAAGGTAATGGGGAAGGTGTTGACTAAAACCTGACACTTCTATGTCATGAGCTCTTCTAAGCAGGAGGCTGTGCTATATGTCTGCTGGCAGATGTATACACACACACACAGAGTAGCAAAGCACCGTGTGTGTACACACACACACACAGTCCTGATGGATGATCCTGATATTACCAGAACTTCTTGTACCCAAGTGTCTGAGACATAAAACCGTAAAAGAAGGGAAGGTCCTTAAACAACCCTTGATAGTAGAGATGGGACATCTGGCAATACTGTGTTTTCCATGGTTACTTGAGACCTCGGTTTGTCAGCACTGATGCTGCTATCACTTGGCTGCCTGAATCTCTCTGTTGCCTCCTTGTCCCTGGATAGAGGAATCAAACAAAAGTAAGGAGAAGAACTAGTCTGTACTACCTTTATCAATTTCTTTCCTAAGACTTCTCCTGCACGTACCAGGCAAGATGGAGAGAGAGCTCCTGTGGGACCTCTCAGTTCTCAGATATCCCTTGTCACCAAGGCTATTTATGCCACATGCTGGTGTCCACCCCTTTGCCTCCTCTCTACTATAAAAAGAGAAATCTTGCTTTAGTTCCTTAGGCTGATGTGGGTCCTCTGTGGCTGTGACTAGTAAGAGTTACTTAGGGCATAGCATCTCCATACCTTTTCCTTGCATGTTGTTGTCTAGTATTTTTAATAATCCCAAAGTGTGTATCCATGCTGCGAGATGGGCAAAAGTGATCCAGCGTTTGCCTAGGATTCATCAGGTAGTGAAAAGTTCACTGCAAGGACCTTGATCTTGTCCATCCATATAAAAGCAATCAAAAGCCTAGTCTTGCTCACCATCTTGGTTCTTCCTGTGGTATATGGAAGGAGGTGAACCATTGCAGGAGATGATGCATCTTGTCCTAAAGTGGACATCTCTGGGGCTTGGCTCACCCTGCCTATTTCCCAGGGAGCCTAAACGAGGGAGGTGAGGAGAGGTACAGATTCAAGTTATAGTTGATGCTTCCAGACTCCCTTCTCTCCACCCATGAAGTGCTTTTATTCTGGGCTGGGCCCAGACTGACTCTGTGCGTGCTCCTCACAGTACACATACACTGGCCTTTTGTGGAAGCTGGAGAACCTGTCACGCATCAGAGACATTGTCTCTTTCAACCTCCTTTATATGAGTTCCTTTTTCTGATGAAAGCTTTCTAAAGGGTACTTGTGTGCTGAATAGCCATTGTTGATAATGCACGATATGAAGTCCAAAAGGAAGGCTGAGATTAAATGTCACGCACTTCACAGTCGGGGAATTCAAAGAGCCTTGTTGATCTGTGCATAATTTGGGGGTTGACAGCTCATGCATAAACAAACGTGCACATCCACATACATGGATGTGTGCAGAGTTTTCCCCTGACTCAGCAGCACATAAAAGCAAAGTCAGGTGGGTGTGAGTTCCAGGGGGGTGGGTGCCGTGTTTGTGGGGAAGGCCTGTGGGTTCTTCAGGACTCTGACTTGAGAACCACACTGGCAAATACAGTCACTTGTTGTTAGTGTGGTGGGCTTCCTTCCACCCTCCTCCCCTGTGCAGCTCTGTGCTGAGCTGTGGCTGCTTTGATTTTCTGCATCTGGGTTTAATCTGACCATGAGAATCTTCCGAGAGCTTCTGGTGTGTGCGGTATCGATGTGAGGTTCACCCCAAGGTTTCCACAGTGCTTTCTCCAACCAGCAGTGAAGGAAGACAGAAAAAATTGATGTCACGCTAAGCTGGTTGTTAGTCAGGCCAGGAAGGGCATTTCTGCCTCTGACACATGTGTAATGAACCAAGGGCTGCACGGGAGTCCACAGAGCAGGCCTGGGTGTCGTGACCTGACACTGGTGGGGTACAGTGGCTGGGCCATTGCTCTTGAAACGTTTTACCTGCTGCGCATGAGCCATATGAACTTCTGTGGTAGATTGACTTGTCATATACAACTGGGAAAATGGAGGTCTCAGAGGTTTCATGACCCAGGCTTGATTTTATGAAAGAAGAAGCAGCACTGCCAAACCTATAATCTAATAGTTTGGCTTTCAGGCTTCCTACTCTGCATGCTGTGCTGTAGCTCTGTTCCTAAAAACAGCTGGTTTCACTTTCAAGTGCCTCATTGCAGGAGAGGTGCATACTTGTGGCTCCTCCTTGTTCTGGGGGATGCTGTGGGACAGTGCTCCACAGATATGTGCCTGTGCACCATGTGCTCCCCCTCTAGTGGGTTGCTAGAAGTTTCTTTTAAGTTGTTTCACCACCGACTTGTGAATTAGTAGAGCCTGTGCTAGCTCTGGCAGCAGCTATTTAGAAGTTTTCCTCTTCTAAATCTGTCCTCATAGCTCCTGTTTGCCCAACATGGGGAATTTTGCATCTGACATTTTTAGCAGTAACCTGTTGCTATAGAAACTGCTAAGGTGTCAGAGGGAGATTTTTGCCACGTTGGGATAGGCTACCAAGTAGTCAAAGTATGTGTTTTGTTGGGAGGCCTTCTCCATCATGTTTTTGCTAAGCAACCTCCCCAGCCTGTCTGCATGTCTGAGCTTATTTCATGCCAAAGGAGCCATGAGGGAGTGATAAACTCAGAGCTCTAATTGTGTATGAATGAACAGGAAATATTGGCAAATTGTCTAGGGAAGATGTGAGAAGGTGTTCCCAAGAGGCAGTGATGGGTCCAAGTGGTGTGTAGGGTGGTGGTCCAGGGCTGAGAGATCACAGGTGGTATCAGTCTTTAGGGCAGTAAATGGTTGACCCAGAAGCAGGAGTTGAGACTCTAAATGACATCTCCCAGGAAGGAGTCTGGGACAAGCTGCTCCTCTCACCCTTGAGACCAAAATATAGATGAATGCCAACATATTTGGCTGGTCTGGTAGTCTGAATTCTCTTTACTAACCAGCCAAGAGATCATGCAGTGAGACCCGAAGTAAGTCCACACAAATCAACACATGTCTCTTATTTGTATGTTTATATGTACATATAATATATATTTTTATATATTCATGTACATATACATATATTTATATACATAAATATATATGTACATTTTTATATACGTACATTTATATAGGTGTTACTTTTTAATATATAACTTATTATTTATAAATTAAATGTCTTTATATAAATAATAAACTCTTACAAGATGTGGCTGTAACCATGCATACGGGAAATGCTCTATAACAGGGCTGTTGACAACTCAGCTGTTGACTGATAGTCACTTGGGCCATTTCATATCAGGCCTGATTTACAGGACTTCTGTGTCATAGCAGGAAACTTTATTGCTTGTACTATGAGCAGTGTGGGTCCTGTGAGTGCTTGTGTGCCTGGGACTCAGGAAATATCCTGGTTAGACCGAAAGGCAGTCTTGCTGCTTAATGCAAATTTATTCGTCTGGCCTTTTTCCTCCCTATTGTGTGTGCCTAGACTGCACATCTGGTCATATCATGACAGACTATGGAGATGATAAACCCTTTGTTTTCTACACAAATGGAAGAAAATAATCTGATGCTGCTGGGGTGTCCTGCAGGAGTTGTTCTCAGGCTGGGCTTGCAAATTGGCCCATGAAACTAGTTGGGAATCTGCTTTTGTGGTTCTGGAGTGGAACAGACTCATTTCATCTTCCATTTCATGGATGTAGACATGTTGGTGCTGTATAAATCACAGTGGTTGCATTGTGCTGAGTAAGTTCCGGGACTGCAAATAGAGAATTAATGTTGCTGGAGGTGTAGATTATTGTCTTTGGGGAGGGAATCCATCGAGAATGGCTTTGAAATCACTATTTCAGTGACAGTATACAGATGGATGTTGTGCTTGTGTTTGGCTCAGGGGACTTAATGTTCCAATCAGTAGTTTCTAAACAATTTTCTTTTGAGTTCTGGAAAAAGACAGAGGTGCAGGGAATTGCTGAGAATAAAGAGCATTGACTTCCTGGAGCATTTGTGAAAGTCTCTTGTCAGGTGCTTGGGGGCACAGTGGAAAGAAAATCTGTGGAGGTTTGAGGCTGTCAGGAGAAGAGGTGCCAAGAAGCCCCATGTTACTGTGAAGATTCAGTGTCCAGCTGTGTTGTGGATAAGCAGCACGTGTATGGACTCCTCCCTGTTCCTCCCAGGGTCTTTCCACAGAGTTCCTTTGAGCCTCTGTTCTGCCTCAAGTGTGAGGCAGAGGAGATGAAATGCAGACTTGCATCATATTTTCTGTAAAACTGACCTGTATTACCCTGTTCGGTTGAAGGGCTTTCCTAGCTTTTTAAGCTGCTCTTTTTCAGTAGCAAGGGTTGATTTAGTTGGCTGGGGGGTTTTTTGGTGTTTCTGTGTGTGTGCATATGGGTTTTATTTTTCCTTCTAATATTTCCCTGAAGAAATCATCTGCAGGACAGATGGCCTGTTAAGCTTCTGGGGCTGTCTCTCACAAACACCTGTTTAAGGCAGCTGGGAATCAAAGAGGAATTCTCCTCTTTTAATGACCTTAAAGAAAAACAGCACCTGATCCTAATATGTCCTATTTCCCGCCCCCCCTCTCTCTCCATCCTCCCAGCTTCCTGGGAAACTTAACTGCTTGGCTGTGGCCATCTGTTGAGACAGTGAGGGGCTGGGTGGAAGGTGGCAGCCTGAGCCTTTGGGGAGAGCAAGGGCAGCTTTGGGGTGATGGATTGCTGTGGCTGGCTGGGCTGAGAGCCTCGGTGGCAGCGAGGAGGATGATGCAGGGGGTGGACTTTTATGTGAGCACCACCGATGAGAGCGGCTGAAGCAGCTGTTGTGCACTGTTGTGCTTGTACCTTGCATCCCTTGTATTTGCAGCCAAAACACACATCAGCAGCCAGGGATGGGCTACTTGAGAAGGGAGGGTAGCGTGGCCAGGCCTGCACGTGGAGGGTGAGTGCATGTGTGTGGCAGATGAAGGGTGAAGTCTGTTTGTCCCCCGTGGTGGGAGCCCACTGAGCCCATACAGAGGGGCCACGGTGGGGCCAGGTGCCCAGCTGGGCACCCGTGGGGAGTCCTGTGTACTGCCGGTCATCACAGCTGTGCAGGGCGCCTGCCCGAGCACATTCAGGGTGTCACAGGCTGCCCCACCAGCTGCTGTGAGAGGCAAACAAGCATCTCTCCCCTGAGGCTCGCGTGGAGGGGTCAGTGAGTTGCTGCAGGTGGTGCGTGGCAGGCCGGCAGGGGTGAGGTTGCTGTGTTTAATTATAGCTCCCGTTTGAGAAACTAGTAGAGCAACAGAGCTTTTTTATCATGTTCTGGGGAAACTGAGCACTTTACAGGTTTTGATTGCTATATAACACATCCTGTGACACAGACGGAAACTTTACTGTGGTCTCTGCAAAAGGAAATTTGAAACCTATGGGCAATAAAATTCTGGAGATGGGCCGTACCTCCCAGACGCTATGGGATGTAGCCAGTAGTGGTTCCTCTTAGGGCAGGATGTTTGTACAGCCACAGGGAGCTTGGGAGCAGGAGCTGCTGCACCCAGAGGCTGCAGAGGAGCAGTGGGGAGGAGGGTGCAGGGGCTGAGCCTGCTTGGGCTAAAGCAACCCTGAAGCAGACGGTGGAGAGGATGCATGGAAAAGGCTGAGCAGACTTTGGATGTCCTTTTTTTTGTGAAGTGGTGACTGAGTAAGCAACACAAGTTAACTGTTTCCTCCCCAGCAGGCTGCAGAGACTCATTGTCCCATGCTGAGGGTGATGCTGACCATATCCATTATGTTTGAGGTTGCCAGAGCTGCTGTAGGCACTGGGTGCCTCTGCCTTGCGAGTGGGGGCTTTGTGGTCATGGGCAGCTCTGCACCTCTCACAAACAGCGTTGGAGGGCATCCAACGGTGTCTGGCCATGAGACGTGCCCAGCCTGAAGGGTGAGCTTTAGAAGTGCCTGAGGCTCTGGGTGTGTTGCAGATGATTTGAGAGATGATCTGGAGGCACCCAGTGAAGATGTTCCTTGACCTAAGGATCTTGCTTTGCACTTTCATTGTGTGTAGAGGTAGGAAGTCTACTGTCTAGGTTTGTAGGTGTTCCCTAGGGATGACACAGTGTCCCTGTGCCTTTTAGAGTTGCTTAAGGAAGCAGCAGGGCTGTGGCAGGTCTGGGGATAAGCCTTTGACAAGACATGCTTCCTGCTGGTATTACAAAGAACCTTCTGTGCTGAAAGGGCTGGTGTTTATGTGGGAACAGAGTCCTGTGTACCTGGCCTGTTACAGGTGAGAAATCTGAAGTCTCCCTGTTGCTTAGGTGTACAGACTGTGCCAGACGGAGCGGGAGCAGCCGCTGCATTCTGCTGCTCTGGTGGCTGACTGCTAATTGTTTTTACTGCCTGAGCATCAGGTTATTTTTGGCTTGATCAAGTTTCACTCCCAGCTGGCTGGTGGTAGAGAGGTCCTAATAGTTTAAATCTCCACACTTGATAGCAATCTAGGCAGGGAGCTGGTTTGGTCACCATGGGTTTGGGATGTGCAGTTGTAGAAATGCAACATGAATATAACTATATCGTGGTAGTTACATGGGCCATGGGTGTTCTGGCTCAGGGTCTGCTGCACCACGGGCTTCCAGGGGAAACTCTTGTTAGGCCATTTAGATAGGATGCACAAAGGTGTTTTGTGGCTCTCAGGTGTGTTTTTGGGTTAGACACAGGGAATTTACCTCATCCTTCAGGATTTCAGAGTCCTGAAGTGTCTGAGGTTGTTTACCAACAGATTTTAAGCATGTAAAAGTGGCCAGACTGAACCTTCATATGTGGTGAGAAAAAAGGAGCGTTGGGTGCCATGCGATTAGGCAACAGTGCAATGTTTGCAAGGACCAAGGTACTTGGTAGGTCTGTGGATCCTGACCTTAATCTACTTGTGTTTCCACTGCCTCTCCTCTTTACCCTGCCCCATGTGTTTGAGCCCAAGCTTTCCTGACAGCTCTGTGGCTGACGAGGTGTAGGGTCCAGAGCAGCTGCTATGGACCCAGTACTGTCCTCACCAGCAGAGACAGAACTGCCACAGCCTGGAGGAACATTAGAAGAGCTGGACAAATCCATTGCAGCTTCTGGCCCTTGCGAGAGAAATGCTGTGGGCATCAGCCCATCTATGAGGGTCAGGTACACCACAGCTGCCATGGTGGATGCCCCTCTCATGTGCACACTCCCTTGTGCTGCTGCAGTGCTGGAGAACTCCCCTGGGCTCTGCCAGATCGCTCCCAGAGAATTCCTGTATTGGAAAGGGACACTGCCTCTGCTTCATACTTAGTATTGGTTCTCACTCTGTGCTCTGTAGAAGATGCTGAGGCATGGCAAGTGCCCTGTTAGGCTGTTACAAAGGACATACATCCACTGTACCTTCTTGGTTAATTCTTAGGTATAACAAATCAAAGCAGGCTCAAGAAGTTGGCTCACTGGCCTGAACATGATAGAGCTGAACGAACTTGTGTCCACCTTAAATGTATAAACATTTTCTTTGTCCCAGCTTGACTCCAGTTTCATACTCTCTTCCCCTGCTTGCAGACTGGAAGTGCCATCAAACCCTTGGAGCGAGAGGTTCTGCAGTGCCACCTCTTTAATTCAAGCAGTACTGCTCTGTTAGGTAAAAGGCTGCACTGTGGACAGCAGTGCCACTGAAACAGCATCCAGTTTAGCAGTAAGCAGCATCCCTGTCCCCAGGGCCCTGCGGAGCCATGTCCTCCCAGGCAGGCAGGTTGCCACCCACGAGCAGTTTGGCTCTGGCTTGCGGGAGCCGTAGGCAGGCAGCTCCAGGGGCTGCAGGAGCAGGGTCTGGTTCTGCACCTCACGGTGGGTGCACAGCTCTGGCTGCAGCAGCACCACCGTGGCGTGTGCAGTTGAGTCTCCTCTCTCCCACGCAGCAGAGCTCTCCTCTCCAGACGCTGGGAGGGAAGTGGAGACGTTGGGGGAAGAGCTGTGGAGGTGGGGAGAGATTGAGCTATCATTAGCGTGGCACCAGTGAGGTTTCTTTGCACCACTAAGCAGTAGCTATCAAAATTGAATGCGGTATGCTGAACAGCTGAGCAAGGGAGCAGACACTGAAAAGAGCCTGCAAAGAAAAGGGATCTATGAGGAAAAAACCCTCTTTCAGCTGCACATAGGCACATCTGCCCATCACAGAGAGCTGTGGCAGGGAGTAGGAATTGCCTGTTCGTGGTGGTTGATCTGCACAGTCCCTGGGATGCTTGGAAAAAGGATTAAGGAGGAGAGAATCGCAGGAGAAAGAGGAGGTGGAGGTTTCCTTTTGCAAACTCACAGGCTAATAGAAACCATCCTCTAAATTGTCAGTGTGTCAGGATACATTAATGTAAGTATAATGTTTTCAAATCCTCAGCATCTTCTATCTGAATGTCACTGAATTAGCGCTAATTGCATTCATTAGCTCGTTAGCCATTAATATTCAGCATTCGTTAGGCTGGCTCTGTCTCTGGACACTGGGGTTAATGAGATGTGGGACTGGCTGTGGGGCCATGCCATAGCTGTGCTGTAGGAGCGTGGGTTTATGTACCAGATTGTTTTATTGGCATTTGTGTCCGGCCTGCGTTGTCCCGGCTCTTGCCCAGTGGCTTACCACAAATTAGTGGAAACTTTTAATGAGAGAGCAGTGTTAATGATGGTGTGGATACATTTCCACCAACTCCTGCCCTGAAAGCAACTGGTGAGACAAATGATGGAAGGCAAATTTTGATCTTTTGGCCTTGAGCCAGTTGCAAAACTGCCTGTGTAATCACAAAGCTCTTCAGTGCAGTCTTCATTGGTGAGTCATGGAGTCCCACCTTTCTTTGCTTCTTGCTCTCAGGAGAAATCCTCTACTACTTTCCTTCTCCTTATTTTTTTTTCCCTTATTTTTTTTCCCTTATTTTTTTCCCTTATTTTTTTCCCTTATTTTTCTTTTCCTTATTTTTTCCTTATTTTCCTTATTTTTTCCTTATTTTCCTTATTTTTTCCTTGTTTTCCTTATTTTTTCCTTTTTT
>VZRQ01005462.1:395261-439246 GCA_013397975.1 Machaerirhynchus nigripectus | reverse complement strand
TTTTCTCCTTCCTCCTTCGTTTTTTCTCCTTCCTCCTTCGTTTTTTCTCCTTCCTCCTTCGTTTTTTCTCCTTCCTCCTTCGTTTTTTCTCCTTCCTCCTTTGTTTTTTCTTCCTTTCTTTTTTTTCCCTCCTCCCCATCCCATCTTCCCTTCCTCTAGCATTTCTGACCATGAGGCCAGAGCAGGAGGTGTGGGCATCAGGCTTTCCCTAGCAAGAAACTAGGTAGGATCCAGAAGAGTCAGGATGGCATGGCCAGCACACTCAGCGCCCCAAGCCCTCTCAAGACCAGAAAGGCTCAGGTCTCTTATCCCTAAGGAGAGCCAGTAGGTATGCTCCTACTCAGGCCCTCTCCCAGACTTTTCCTTTGCTTTAGAGATGTGGGATGGCCTCAGAGTGGTCCCGAGGCTCAGAGTGAGAGAGAGGAGCATTCACCACAGGGGTGTTGCTTCAGGATTGGAATGGATGGCTTTGATCAGAAAACACTGGGCTAGAAATACCACAGCAACATATCTTCTCTGGTTTCAGCAGTTCTGGTGGGAAAGCACTCAGCATCCGACCTGGTGAGTCTGGGCCAGCCAGGAGCAGAAAAAATTGCAGAAACTGTAGCTAGTTAAAGAGGTTGAGCTTTTCTTTTAGACTCATCACTCTGGCTTTGGGCTGGATTTTTGTGTGCCGATTATCTAGATTTAATACACACCATTTATTGTGACAGTTTAGGTTGGCAAATCCCAGACATGATAAATCTTTCAAACTTTTCTACTGTCAGCTACCATTTGAGCTTCCTGCCTTGTGTTCAAGGGTAGGCCTGAGTATACAGCTTCTACCTTCCCCCTGAGCAGTTGTTTTCTACTGTCCCACTTCTGTAATATTTCTAGACCCTGACTGCTGCATCTGGCTTTGTGCTGCCTTTCTAGGAACCTGGGCTTAGCTATTCAGGGGAACAAGAGAAAAAAAACCACAACCAAACAAGCCCTGCTACGAAAGAAATACCTCCAAAGCACTGAGGAGCTCAACTGGCTCATCGAAAAGCATTTTGCCTGGTCTGCTGAAAGGATCTTATTAAACCCTTGATCATGGGGTTCACCTTTTGCACCATCCCAGCAAGACCTCTTAACTTTGCCTTAAAGAAAGAGTTATGTTGGGCACTCGCAGACAGGACTTGCTGTTCTTGTCTGAACCACCACAGGGAAGGGTTTTCCTTTGAGAGGGAAATCCCTCGCAAGGCACTGGGACAACGTTTGCATGCACAATGTCAAAATAATTGTACGTCATTTTATTATGCCCCAGAGTCTTGTGAAATACTTTGACATCAGCAGAAATTGTCTCCTCCTGGGGCAGCTCTGGGAAGGCTTGGCTGGGGCACGGAGCTGCTGGTGCTTGAGCCTGATGCTTGCTTGGGCTGGATTAGCTGTGCTTGGTGCCTGCGGGGAATTTCTATGGGTCTCTGGGAGGGTGAAGTGGCAAATGGAAAAAAGTGTTTGTGTTCAGCTGAGCCAAGATGAAATGAAGGCAAACTGGAAGAAGAGGCTTTCCGAACTGAGGGTTTCCAGGGTTTTATGATTGCGGGATGAGACAGAGTGATTTCGTGGGACTCAATACCTGTACCTTTATACCCGTGCCAGGGCAGAAGTTACCTTTTTCAATTCTCTCAGTTCCCTGTATTTACTTATCCCAGATAGTATTTGTAGTTTCTAATTGCCGTTGTTTCCCAGAAAGCAATGTGTCTTCAGGGAAAATCATGCCTCTGGCTTCTTGTTATTCAGGGGCTGATACGTTCTGGCACAACATGGGAGCTGCAGCATCTGAGGGGGGACACGCAAATAAATACCTGATACTTGTTTGGGGTTTGACCTGAAATGGCAGCCTAAGAATGCGACGTATTGTATGGGAAAAGAAAAAAGGCCAAGTATTACTTAGTGATTTTAATTGCCCTAGTCTGAGAGGCACTTAATTCCCCTAATCTGAAAAACAGCAAAGAGGTACTATTGGGCATTGCCTCATGCTGGGATAGACAAGATTATGGTTTGTAGGTCAAAAGCATTTATAACTAAATGTCTATGCTAAAGCCACTCTGCTCTGATTTTTTTCTTTCCCCCCATGGCAGATCCCGGTGAGGGCAGGATCAGCCTGAGATGAGCCACCTGTAACTGGGGCCGGCCTCGTTGCCAGGGCTCCCTGCCCCACGAGGATGAGGAGCCGCCTGCCGGCCTAACGGAAAGATTTTTTTTTTGTGGCGGTCATTGTTTTATTTTCCCCAAACCTCGTGGAATTTCATGTGACAGCAGAGCCGCTTCCTGCACCCTCCTTGTGCCACCTCGCAGCCAAGGGCTCGGCGGGGCAGGGCCACCACCATGGCGGCGAAGCAGCCCCCACCGCTGATGAAGAAGCACAGCCAGACCGATCTGGTGAGCAGGCTGAAGACACGCAAGATCCTGGGCGTCGGCGGGGAGGACGACGACGGCGAGGTCCATCGCTCAAAGGTGAGGGCAGCAGAGAGGGAAGCCCGTGTGCAGTAATGATGGAAGAGGGACCTTCTGCTGGGCAAACCAGGGTTTGCCTGTCCATGTGCTTTGGGGTAGTCACAGCCAGGCACTGTGACCACGAGCATGTTCACATGAACACAAACAGCTCTGGGCAGTGTGCACGTGAGAGCAGGACAGATACTATGACACCCCGAGGGCTCTGCAGGAGCCTGTGCTCCCATCAGCATGTGACATGCAGGTGATGTGTGTGAGGAGTCAGGTTCCTTCTTACCTAGGTAAGAGGGAACAAGAGTCAGTGTTGACCCTTCCCCAGCCACATGCTGCAGGTGGCTGGTCGCAGTAAGGGAGCAATAGAGGCTGCAGCTCCTGATGGAAATCAAGGCAGGTGTTTGGGACCAAGGAGTCACAGATGAATCCCTTGTCCTTTTCCCTCCAGCCCTCTCAGAGAGAAACTCCCACATGGGATTAGATATGTGGTTTTGGGCTGGTGAGTACTGCCTAAAGATTGGGGAAGGATCTGCTTAGCTTGTGCCTTTGATTTGAATTTTAATTTCAGATTAGCCAAGTACTGGGAAATGAAATCAAGTTTGCAGTCCGGGAACCACTGGGACTCAGGTAAGGTATTGGATCACCTTGGAGCTGGGTCATCTGAGGGCCCTCGACCACAGCATCCCTGCCAGTTCTGGTTTCTGACACCAACTCTGCTGCTGTGCCAGCATCACTGCTCCCTGCAGGGGCTTCTTGGAGGTTGTGGAACCAGACCAGCTCTGCCTTCTTCCCCCATAAATGAGCCCAAGGCCCTCAAGTTCTTGTCTCATTGCATGTGCAGAGAACCACAAGGACTACGTGGGGCTGGAAGAGCTCCTGCTCTACTGGGTGACAGGGTGGTGTGTCCTGTGGGGACCCTGCTCTGCAACATCCTCCTTTGCTTGGGTGAGGGGGAGTCTGGCTCTGTCTCACCAGCAAGGCTGGTCTGCATGCTAAGGCTGTAGCTAGAGAGATTTGGAAAGCTGAGCCATTCCATGGGAGGTTTCTGGCTGCCTTGCTCATGCATGGGGGAAGGATGAAGGCTGATGAATGAGCAGGCAGCCAGAAATGCTTTGTGAAATATGAGTGATGGGGTCACCTCCAAGCTCATGCTGGGTCCCCTGTCTTCCCTCTCATGCAGGGTCTGGCAGCTGGTTTCCGCCGTCATGTTCTCCGGGGTCGCCATCATGGTGAGTGAGGGATGTGGTCCTGGGAAGAACCAGCTCCTGACTGCCAAAGGGGTGCCCCATCATGGCCCTTTGGTCCCTGGCATTTATCTTACTCCGTTGCCTCCAGCAGCTCCTACCGCTTTCTCCTGCGAGGCCTTTGCCCTCACTGTGTCTCAGTAATGGGCTTTGCCAACAGTGTCCTTGGCAGTTTGTTCCCATCACCAGGGTCTGGTTTAATTGGCAGGGCCCATAAACCAAGGAATGGCAGCCTTGGCCACAGAAAGCAGCCATGCAGCCGATAGCTGACATGGTGGTATTTCTTGTGCCTCCCTCATTTCCAATTTCCTGGCCAGTGGCTCCAATCGCACAAAGGCATGATGTTGTAGCGCTGCTGCCCAAGAGGATGTGTTGGTGGCCCTGGTGAGTTCAGGTTGCTGAGTTTCTCTCTTGCCTCTGCCAGGCCCTTGCTTTCCCTGACCAGCTCTTTGATACCATCTTTGAGGAGGAATCGGTGAGCAGCAAGACGCCCATCCGGCTCTACGGAGGAGCCCTCCTCAGTGAGTGCCGTACCACTGTACTGGGGCATGCTGCTGCCCCACAGAGTAAGGGGACAGGAGGCCAAAAGGGCAGCAGGGGACAAAGTCCATGCCCAGCCGGACACCTGCAGCTGGAGAGCAGAACATCTGTTGTCAGCAAAGAAATTGCTGAAGGGTATTCTGGAAAGCTGGGCTACTGCTGCTTTTTCCTAGCAGGGGTTCAGGCGTGCTGCAGGTAAGGTAGGAAGAGCTGTGCATGCTCTGAATCGCTGGGGGAGCACCCCATGTACCCCAGCAAAGGCAGCCTGCAGGGGGCCCGGGCAGGGGCGCTGGGGAGCGGCGGGGGAGACGGCGCAGGCGGGGGCATCCCGGGAGCGGCCCAGGAGGAGCGGGCCGAAGGACAAGGAGGCGAGGGGAGCTGGGATAAATGGTGTGGGAAGGCAGAGGGCCCCGAGCCGCGTCCTGCAGCGGCACCGCGCGGGGCGGGCGGGAAGCGCGGCCCTTCCGCTGTCCCGGCCCTCGGGCAGCGCGCCCCGCTGTCCCCGCAGGCATCGCGCTCATCATGTGGAACGCCCTGTACACCGCCGAGAAGGCCATCATCCGCTGGAGCCTGCTGGCCGAGGCCTGCTACTTCGCCGTGCAGTTCCTGGGTGAGTGCCCGCGGGCCGGCCGGGACGAGGAGGAGGAGGAGGGTGCGAAGACTTTGTGCCCGCAGAGATCGACGGTGGGCAGGGCAGCGGTGTGAGCAGTGGTGGCACATCTTCCCTGCCAGCTGCTTGTCTTTTTTCTTGCCCATGGAATAGCCTCTGCCCTGAGCTGCTCCTTGAAAGGTTAAGCATCACCCTCTGACAATTAATTTATTTTTCTCCCCGAAAATGACCTGGGCTTCATAACCAGCACAGGTCATTGCTGGAGCAGGCTGCCTAGATGCGAGGGTCTAACAAGAAAAGATTATAGCAACCTACACTAAAAAGGGGGATGTTCAGTGTTACCAAAACAGAGCATAACAGTTTCGCTTGTTTCTAGGGAGCTTATCTATATTTAACAATGAAGGGGGTTCTTGTATGTATGTCTTGGTAGCTCAGTGTGTAGCTGGTTTAGATATGAGCTATGTGTTGGTGGCCAAAAAAGAGAGGTGTTCGATAGAGGCAGCGTGTCTGGACTGTGCATATTTTGTAGATGCTCCTAAAGTTGAGAAATGTTTATCAGCACTGAAGTGTTCAAGCCACAAAGCAAACTCAGGAGGATGTGGCTCCCACATTAACACATGAGTGTAAATGGAAACTCACATCTGCTTGAGTGACTGTTTCAGGCTGCCTGAACGTGGGGCTGCCTTGAAAGGAGGGTTTCTATAAGGGAGCACTCTGGGGTCCATGGCAAGCTTCAAGGCTGTGAAAAGAAGCTAGCGAAGAGCCTCTGCCATGGGTTCACTGTGCATGTGAATGAGCCTGTGCTGAAAGCTCCTGCGCTCTCAAGGCTCAGCAGTTCCTGCTGAAGCTCTGCGTTAGAGGGCAGCAGAAAACTGCTTTGTGCTGTTTGTCTCCTTTTGGATTTGCATCACCAACCTCTGCCTTGTCTCCCTCTTTCCCCTCCAGTTACCACTGTCTCCCTGGTTGAGAGTAGCCGGATAGCCACAGGTGCTGTGCTCCTCCTGGTCAGCCGAGCCCTCTTCATCCTCATCAGCATTTATTATTATTACCAAGTTGGACGTCGTCCCAAGAAAGTCTAATTCCTGGGCTTTTTGTTATGGGAAAGGTGGGAGGGGGGAGTTTGTGTCGGTAATTTTGCATTATAATTATAATTTTTTAAAATTTTTTTTTTTTGTTAGCCCTTTTGGTTCTAAAGTAGTTTCCTTCTTTACCGGCATGAATCAGTGTGTAACCCAGTGCTGGTGGCATTGCCAGGTGAAATGGGGGGAGCAACATCGGCGGGACCCCCCCAGCCCCTCTGCAGCAGGTGAGAAGCAGCGGGAGGAAGGCTCAGGGAAGTGTGTGGGCCTGGCAGGCTCAGGGAAAAAGCCAGTTTTCTAGGGGGAACTGGCTGATGGGATCACAGGCTCTGAACCCGCTGGAACAAAGCACAAAATAAGGCCAGCATATTGAAACCAAATCCCTGAGGAGACAGGGCAGTAAGACAACCAACAAAGGACTCGGCTACTGTACTCGGTAAGCCTTGCACCTCCCCTGGTTTACAATCCATTCCCCTCTTAGCAAGTACTGACTGTCTAGGTAGCCGGGAGCTGGATGGGGTCAAGTTCAGTGCTTTGCAAACAGCTCTTCTTTCCTCGCTGCCAGAGGTGCATTTTTGTGTAGTTCACAGTTTTGCACCAGATGCTGTGCAGAGCTTGGCAGGAGATACAGCAAAAGAAGAGGGAGAGCCCTTGCTTGTTCCCTCTGCAGGGACAGCACTGGGAACAGAGGAGCAACTTGAATTACAAGATGTGAAAAGTGAAGGAAGCTATTGGAAATAGCCCCTTGAGCACAAACACATCCCCTTGTTTGGGGTGTTTCATGAAGTTTCTAGGCTGGGGTCCTGTCCCCTTCACCCCAGAACACTTCCTACAGTTGAAGCTTTACTGATGGTAGTAGCAGTGGTGGTGTGCCATAGCACCTGATGCTTTAGTTGAGCAGGGGCTGGAGTGCTGCTGTGGTTAGCACTGGTAGGAGCAGAGGACTGTAATAGTAAGAGCATCTGCACAGATGCTTGGGTCAGGGAGCAGCCTCTACACATGGGCCCTGGCTGTGGGAGATGGTGTTCCAACTCTGCTAATACCTGCAGGCATCACATCTCTTCTGACCTTGAGAAGAGAGGACCAAAGTTTGTAGCATTAAGATATTTAATATTTAACTGGGATGAAGAATAGCAAGGAGCGGAGCATAAGAAGGCAAGGACAGACTAAATGTGCTTTAGTACTCACTGGCCAGTTTCTCCAACACCTCCTGGGCTTAACAGCGTTGACTGCCCTGCTTCCTAGTGCTTTCCTTGTGGATTATCCCTGTCCACAGCTTGAGGCAGCATTTTTTTATTCTCCATGGGACTAAAGCCAGAAGGTCTGTGCACAGGATACGGACTTCTTACTCATGCACTACTGTTGACTGGATCAAAGCATGCCCTGGAATATAGCTGGTGTTCCAAAATCCCAGTAGAAAGATTCCTACACAAACAGAACTGCTTGTGTGAACAACAGTCCTCAAGCCACTGGTAAGACTGGGATCTACAGCTATTGCTATTTAATATCTTAGTAGAGTTAGAAGAAGGTAGTGGGTAGTTACTGTATGTTGTGTTAGTGCTTTTGGCATTTAGAAGCAGCTGCGTAAGCTTGGGACACTGTGTGCATTGTACTTACTGGCCACGCAAAATGTCTGTCACATAAGAATATTGGAAATTGTTGAATTGGGAAACATCACAACTGTAACTTAGTTTTTTGCCTAATAAGTAAATCAAATGGAGAGGCAGCATCCAAGAGCAGGCTAAATTCTGGAGCCTCACGGCAATACACGCTTGTCAAGCTGCTTTCAGCATGTCCAACAACGATACTGAGCAACTAAAACTTTTAATTAAGAGGAGTGTTCCTGTTCAGATGGAAGAATTGGGCTCTAAGAGGGAAATCTTTCCCTGTTAGGCAGATGCAGGCTGGAGAGTATCAAAAATTTAGACCAAGTGGTGCAGCGTGCAGGAGCTGGAGCATGGCATGCTGTGGCTGTTGCTCTCCCCCTGTGCATCACCTGCATGGGCAGCTGCAATGGCCTCAGTGTGGCACTTTGGCTGTAGTTGTGGGTATAGGTATGTGAAGCTTGATTCTTTGTGTTTTGGGGAGTCACATGAATGTATACACAGATTGATGGTTGGTTTTTGGGGGGGTGGGAAATTATGTTTTTAGGACAGACAAGTAAAACCTACCACAGCAAAAGCAATTTTACAGAAGAAGGAAATGGAAGGTCTTCTTCATGCTGCCTCCCATCTGTGTTGGCCACAGGTCCTATGAACTTAGTTATGACTTGGGTCTGATTAGAGTACCTTAAAATGTCATCCCATAGGTGAGAGAAATGAGTCACTGCACTGTGTGAGAGCAGTACTCCAAAGACTTCTTGATGGTTAGATCAGGTGGGAGGGTGGGGGAAATGGTTACAGCTTTCCAGGGTAGCTTTAAATAAGGTGAGATCAGATTCCTCTGGTCCCCTGATTAGCCGCTGCCTCTGCAAAACTTGAAACAGTCAGCCACCTCTAGGTTTGCCAGTCAGTGGCTTTTTCTGCTCCAACATAGAGCAAAGCCTGGGGGAGTGGCCACTTAAAAGATTTCATGGTACTTGGTACCTAGTCCTGAAAGTGGAGACATGAAGTTGTTTTATTTTGATGCTTCTTGCTCCATTTTGCTATAAGTGGACCATGTAGAAAATACGGAGCTCTACACCTCTCCTACAATTAAGCTGTGGTTCCTGGCACGTCCCTTCTCAGCAGTAAAGTGCTGCTTGAATTGCCAGGCCCCCACTGGAGGTGGTGACTGGGCAGCAGGTGAGGCCTAGGAGGGAGTTTCTCAGGGTGGCTTGAGGATGGAGCCCAGGCAGAGCGGCTGCAGCACTGCCAGAAACCAACTGCACCTGGTTGTCTTCATTCTGTTGTGAACGGGGCGAAAGGGAGGAGGATGCCAAAGCCTTTGTACAGAACTGTGTCCCCAAGGACAGAAGTGCTGACATCACAGCTGCAGGTGGCAGTTGAGAACATAATTTAGGATCGAAAGCCTGAGGTGTCACTTCAAGCTCTGCTACTGATCTGCTGACAAAAGAACTCCATCTCCACAGGCCTCAGTTTCCTTATCTGCTACCTTGTGAGGGAGGCCTTGGGCCGATGTCATCTCCCAAGGGAGACTGCAATGAACTTCCTGCATGTGTACAGTGCTGTGCAGGAGTGGGGGTCTGTTCCCCAGGGGATTGTGCTCCAAGCAGGCACAGTCCAGGACTTAAAGCTGACCCCCTTTCTCTGCCAGGGATGAACCCAAACCGTTCCATTCACAGAGCCCTCACTTTGGAGGGTGAAGAAAACTCATCATTCACATAACTCCCTACATCTTCTTTGCGCCTAACCAATATCTGGCAAACTGGAGCTGGTGACACAGGAGAGGGTCTGTCTGTCCTAAGCTGGCCTCTTTTCTGGTCAAGGGTTTTTACTTGGGAGGGTGTGGGTGGGGGGTGTTGGTGCAGGGGAGAACGGGACACTTCAATTTATACCTCATTTTAGCTGCTGTACCTGGGTTCATTTCTCCTCTGGTAAGAAAGTGACTGTACTTAACACCAAGCAAATAGTGAAAATTAAAGCTGTTTCACTTCACTGTCACAATATCTTTCTTTTATTTTTTGGGTCTTTTTTAAGAAATGCACACAAAAACCGCGCAGCGAGTGCTTCAGGCTTGTGTTCTGGTTTATATTACCAAAAAAAATTTCATTTCAATATAAAAAAGCATTACAGTCGGGAATACAGGATAAATTAGCTCCACTATCTAATAAAAAGAACATTTACAGTTTTTTAAAATAGATTTCAAACATTATTTCACACGCAGCCCTTTTCCCAGGCATTTGTGACAGTCATTGGAGCATTAAATAGCAACCAGGAGGCAGGGATGCTGAGAGGGGCTGGGGGCTTGCCCAGGCTGGTCTCTACTACTCCCTCCAAGGTGCTTGGGCCATGGTCACAGTGCTACAGCGAAGGAGACGGCAGCTCCTTCTGCTCTCCAGCCTGCCCAGAGTTCTCCAGCCAGCAGTGACTCCAGCTTGAGCCCCTGACCCCAAAATACTCACCAGAGCTGTTAAAAACAAATATAAAAATACAATTGCTTCTCCTGCCTACAGTTCTGAAAACTACTGTACAACAGAGGGGGCAGCCACAAAACCAAGGGACAAAACCAACAAATTTACGTGCTTTGCCATACAGTGGGAGTCTGCTTTCTGGGCTTGCTTGTTCATTAAATTCCCCCAAGGAAAATTCCTTCTGCATGTTACCAACTGCCACAGATCCTCTCAGACTTGAACATATTTTTACAGCTATCTCCAGTTCTTGTTTGGAATTGCTGCCTGGC
This sequence comes from Machaerirhynchus nigripectus, assembly GCA_013397975.1. NCBI lineage: Eukaryota > Metazoa > Chordata > Aves > Passeriformes > Dicruridae > Machaerirhynchus > Machaerirhynchus nigripectus. The sequence continues at coordinate 428,960 of VZRQ01005462.1, read as the reverse complement.
CTTTTAAGCTGCGTTCCCAGTGGCACGTGAGCCAGCCTGCAGAGAGGATTTGAAATCTTCACACTGCAAAGACCAGTGGGGGATCAGAAAAGGTAGAAGAGGAGAAACAGCTGTGCACAGCCCAGAATAACAGATGAAGAAGAGATCCTTTTGAAGATACAGGGACTACCATTAGGGAGAGAGGGAAAGCAAGAAATCGAAAAACAGACAAAGCAATGAGTACAGAATTAGGAAAACCAAAGAGAAACAAGCCAGCAGAGATCATACTTCAGGCATGTACATTTAGTACTTTGTGCTCTGGCTGCTTTGGTCCGGTTCTCCCAGCTCTAATAGGTTATTTTCCCCTCATGCCACTGGTGGCAGAAAAAGGCCTTAAGGCTTTTTTTCCCCTTCAGCCACCCACCATGCACAAATGAGGATATTCGCCAGCCAGGCTCTGACCTGAGAACTCTGCATAATAAACTGAGGGGAAAGGAAGAAACTGGAGACTGGGGGAGGCAGTGCTGCTTCTTTCGATCACTTCCAGCCAAATTACCAACTCTGCTGACAGTTTTGTTCCTTCCCTGGGAATTGCTCTCCCAGAACAGTCACTGACACCAGCTCCTGAGGCAGAAGGAGAACAGATAAGCTTACTTTCTGCTCAGCCCATTCCCTACAAGACTGAAAGATGGAACAGATTTTTCTTATCTTAAGTGCAGCACCTGCTGTACAAATACTGCTGGGTTTTGGCTAACAAAACTATTTTCCTTTATTAAACAGCAGACCAGAGTTTAATGCTAAAATGCCTCATTACCAGAAGGTCCAGAGGGAGATAGTTCAGAACAGCTTTCCACAAGGTTTAATGCAACATCTGATGTTGCTCAGCGGCCCTGGCCACATACTTGGTTGCTGAAATATGCTGACTGCAGCATGGGGGGGGCTGCAGCTCTACCTGCCCAGCCCTCTCCTGCCAATGAACAAATTGTTGTTCTTAAATGAAGCTTGGAAAAGCTCCTAATGCCTCCTTCCTGTTCCTTAGTATCCCGATTCCCCAACCTAGATATTTAGCCATGATCTTTGTCTGTTATGGCCCAGGCTTTCTGCTGCTTTCCTTCCTTGCCTGTAGGCTGTGCAGTGCCACTGGGAGAGCTCAAGGGACACAGCCCTAGGGGTCTAAGGGAACAACTAGAGGATGAGCAGACGGATGCTGCTGTTGCAAAACCTGGGCACAGAGTTTAATGCTCTGCTCCTTCCTTGCCAGAGATTACAGCTTTCAGGGGAGCTGTCTTGAGCCTGTATAAAAGTGCTCCCATAATCTGAGCCTATAAAATCTGTAAAAAGACCTAATCTAAACAAGAAACCACACCCCCTTCTGTCATTTGTCGGGTAAAATGAGTTTGGGGTTAGGGAATAAGTAACCAGATGAACAATTAAGGCAACAGGGATTGATGATTCCAGATAACAGAAACCAGTCACCTGTCCAAGTCAATGGCCACCACCACAGGAGCAGCAGCTGGAGCAGTTTGGCTGCACACTGGGTGCTCTTGGAGCCTGCTCTGGGAGCTCCAGCTTAATCTCTGACCAAGGTCCAGTCCCAGGCATCTTTCTCAAGTTCACTTCCAAATGATTGAGTGGATGACATGTTAGTTAAATACCAAACTATCTCAAGGGAGGAAACACTATCAACTAAAACAATTCTGACTTGATGATTACTTTCATCACGAGCCCATGGGAGAATCACAGGGGAAATTCTCTGACCAGAAATTATTCCACCAGACTGGTCCAGGAAAACAGCCTGGTAGTGGTTGACAAACTTCAGCCTCTTCAATCCAGCACCATGTCTGGACCTCCCCTTAGGGCTGGAAAAGCATGCAGGAACCACTGCAAATGTTTATGCTAACAGAGCACCACAAACCATTTTTTTTGCAAGTATCAGAGGAAAGGCAAAGGCTGACAAGATTTAAACATTATATCCTCCCCTTCTCAGGAAGGCAGCAGTATCAATGATGCTTGACCAGAGCCATTATTTTTCCCAGGAGATGGGAACACAGCAGGGAACCATTTGGTCTCTTTCACAACAGTGAACAATAAATCTTAGTAAAAACAGAAAGGTAGGCACCAAACTCTTGACCCTCAGCCAGCCTTAGCTGAGTCCCATTGCTAAGTTAGATCACACTGCCCCTGCTTGGAGTTCCAGAGAAAAGCCACCCTCACTGAAGTGCTTGACTTCTCTGACAAGCGTCACGTGACAGGGACAAAGCTTCCACTGAAGAATGTGTGTTTTCATCCTGTGGCTGGAAATTAAAGCCAGAATCACGCAAACGTTGACTACACCTGCTTAGACAGGCCACCACTGCTTGTTTCAAACCCACCTGGACAGTCAAGGCCAACCTGTTGCCTTATCCAGCCCGTGCATGTCTGTTCTTGAGTCCTTTGTTGTCTAAAGCATGATAAAGTGGTGAATGGTAGGCTCAGCCTCCCGCACCCCCACCAGCTCCGTCCATCTCTAGTGCAATCAGCTGCGCTGGCTCCTGCTCCACGGCTGCTGTGGGTGGCTCTGGGCAAGGGTCCGGTGTACAGTGTAGTGCACATCACCTCAAAGTTCCAGCCCCTGAAGTACAATCCTTTTGGTCATTCATATATTACAACCCTCTTTTTTTCTTTTCATTTTTTTCTCCCTGTCCCATTTTGTTAAAAAAAATAAAGGTTTTTGGATGTTTTCAGACTTTCAGGTTTTGTTTCTTCAGATTTTCCTTCTTTCTTCTGAGTGTGTGGGGAGCACGGTGGTTCATGGGCCACTTCTTACTGGATGCCTCGAAAGAGACACATAGCAAAGATCATGGCAAACAGCTGGGAAGAGGAGGGGGGAAGAAGAGGGCAAAAACAAAACAGAGAACCATAAATGTCAGCTGCATCTTCCAGAAGATCGGCAAAGCCCTCTCTGGCCCTGGGACCACCCCCATTGCTCCCTCCTGCCCAGCACTCAGTGATGCAGAGAGGGGGACCCTTACCACCCAGAGGGGGCTGTGGAAAAACTCTTTCCCCTGCCCCTCCCTCCCCCCCCAAACTGTTAGTGGCTCCAGCAGCAGCCTGGCTTCTTTCCCAAACTGCCCTTGCTGTCACAGGGGTGCAGGATCCACAGTCCCTACTGCCTGGGATGGGCACAGCACAGCCTTGGTGGGAGGCTCCTGGGCCTCTCTGCCCAGACCTCTCTCCTTTGCACAAGATGGGGGACTTTAAAAGTACCCAGCCTTTTCCCTGCAGTGCCACAGGGACATAATTTCTGGGCTAAAACCGTGTCTGGTGGATGGATTTTCCTCAGAGACATCACCACAGAAGTGGGTACTAATGCATGACGATGAAGGTGCTCTGGAGCCCATACAGTATGAGGCTCTGAACGGAAGGTTTTTAAGCACAGGCAGGGTTTGAAGACGATAGCCGAGAGACACATCAGTCAGCTTGCCGGGGCACTGCGGCAGGGGGAGCGGTGACAGTGCAGGGCCCCGTGGCGAGCGGTGGGTCCCCAGAGCCCGTGTGGCCAGCGTGGCAGGGCACGAGCTCAGTGCAGGCCCGGCACGAGGTGGCACTGCAGGCGTGTGACATCGGGTGTTTCCCTGCCTTTCGTGTCAGAGGATCGAGGACCCTCTTTCCAGGCAATTAAAACCACGAGTTGATAGCCCGCTTGCACCTTGCCAGAGCAGCTTCCCCCGGCGAGGGGGAGCCCCTGCCTGTTTGCCTCGCTGCCGGACGCGTTACTGGCACTGCTTTTGCTCCGGCCAGACAGCAGTAAGTACCTCGATAGCCAGCACGCCGATGGCCAGGGCTCCTGCCAGGTACACGTACGTCTCAAAGGAGTTCAGGATCACGGTGTAGCAGCCCTAGGAGAGACAAAACGTGGTGAGACACACCCGAGCGGCACACTGTTCTCACAGCAGAGCCCTCAGCAGGACGCGAGGTGCTCTCAGAGCCAGGCACCACAAGCACGGCTCCCTCTCACGGCCTCAGCCAGCCCCACGGCGCGGGAGGCAGAGATCCGCGGGACCGTGCTGGGGAGGGGAAGGGTTTGCTGTAGCGTGGTGCGAGTGGTTCACACCCCTCACTGACCATGGGGAACTGCGAGTTCTTGCAGGGCAGAGAGGAGCAGCACAGAGGAACACCATCTGCAAAGGGCAGAGATTAAGCGCCCAGGGAAGGACACTCGCTGCAGGTGACAGACATCCCAGGCTGGATAGAGAAAAGGATGATTTATTTAAAGCCAAGGCAGGAGATTCTTGATTCATCTCTCACAGCCAGCAGCTCTTTAGCAGCCCAGGACCTTTTCTCTGTGCTTTGCCCCAAAAGAGGCTGGCTGAACACCTGCTGATCTCGCTACTGAAGAAGAATTTCATTAAGAACCCAGGGCCATGCACTACGGCAATTATTCCACTTATGAAGCATAGCCACCATCCTTAATTAAATTTATTCTTGCTAATACAATTAACAGCAGGTAGATCTTCCTGAAAAGGTTTCAGGATGTTTCTGGAAATCACCAGCTTATCCTGGCCTCATTTCTCCCAGCCTAAAATTTCAGCCCACTGGGAAATTTCTGCAAACAGGTGACACATAAGGAGAAAAGTAGATTGGAGTTTGTAGAATATGAAAAGTAGCTTCCTCTCCACTGAGAATATACTTCACACATACATTTTAATCCTATCCATACTGCTAGGATCTTTTGATCACCTTTTTTTCCTTCCACCCTTAATGAAAGTGTTGGAACTGCAAAGACAGCACAATAGTTATGTACCTGTGTCCATGCCAGACCCTGCTCACTCTAAGTAAGGCACAGCCCGGTGGAGAGTGAGAGAGGGTGTGGAGAGGATCCACTCATGAGGCCAACCCAGGGGACCCGGACTGCTGGGGCAGTAACTGAGCTGTTAAAACCATGCTTTTGTCAACATGAGACCGCTCAGCATCAGCTCTCTTCCAGCCATGTTTCAGCCAAATTTTCAGAGGAAAGCATCCAGCCCAGCAACAAATGTTTGTGTGCTTGCCAGACCTCCAACCTTAACCCAGCCTCCAGCATGCTCTGCTCAGCTGGCTACAGACAGGGGTGAGCACAAGTGTGGTCAGCACTGTCCTGCCAGCATGGTGTCCCAAGAGCTTGACTTTGCTTCAGCAATGCCTCAATTCAGCTCTCAGTTGCTTGGGATTGTCTCTCCTACTTTACAGAAGTGCACCACTCTGTGCTTGATGACAGTCGCTGTGCACACAGCTTCTCCCACCAACACTCTGTGGTGACATGGGCTTGCAGGAAACCTTCCCTTTCCATGGAAGTTGTAAGCCTCAGCATCACTACTTGGGGAAAACTTTAACCCTCTTTCTCAAAATGCATTTCTCTTTCCCTCCCTGCTGTCTGTCATCTCTCTCCCCCTCATCTATACCCAGCAATCAGACCTGGCAGAAGCAGCACGGTGCTGTCTGCTATGATCTCTCACCCAGAGTGCCTTTGCCAACCATTTCCAGCTGCCAATCAAGGAACAGTTCACATGCTGCTTCCAAATGCCTTTCCTCTTTCTTATTCTGCTCTTAAGTGCTGAAAAGAGGACCACTGCCTGGTTGGGAGGGAGAAGGAGACTTGTACCTATGGTCAGTACAGAGCTCAGTTGGTTTAACTAATGCTGTGGTGAACACAGTCAGGAACTTTGCTGGAAAGTTTCTTAAACATCACGTCTTGGTGACATTGGAAGGAAACTTGACCCAGTGTCAATGGGATGAATTGTCTTGTCCCAGTCCAGTATTGCAAAAAATTGTCAAGTCAAGACGCCTGGCAAAAGAATCATACAATAGAGCTATAGAATGGTTTGGGTTGGGCAGGACCTTAAAGATCACCTACTTCCAACCCCTCTGCTACAGTCAGGAACACCTGTCACTAGACCAGGATGCTCAAAGCCCCATCCAACCTGGCCATGAACATTTCTAGTGATCAGGCATCCACAACTTCTCTGGACAACCTTTTTCAGCAACTCACCACCCTCACAGTCAATAATTTCTTCTGTACTACCAGGACTCAAACTACACTCTTTCAGTTAAAGGCCATTCCTCCTTGTCCTATCACTACATGCCCTTGTAAAAAGTCCCTCTTCAGCTTTCTTGTAGGCTCCCTATAGGTACTGGAGGACAATGATAAGAAACACCCTTTTTCTAATGTAAAGATAAAAGAAGCAGAGAAATACAGCTTTCCAATACTCCTCTTCCTTAGAAAACAGACATGGTTTTCTGTGGCTGTTTAACCCTTGATGTTTTTGATTGTATATATTGATTAGGAGTCTTTGTGAACTAAATTGGAACCACTCCTGCAGCCAGTAAGAGTCAACTCCATCCCATCCTACCTGACCTGTGCTGGCTTGCTAATTAACTTCTCGTAGTTCTAACTTTCAGAAACACAACAGAACTTGATCTAAATTTCCACCTTACCTCTCAATCCCTTAGGAAAATCTTTGTATTTCTGGTGATACAGCACAACATGGACTTAGCAGTGTATGCAGTGAAAGGTGATTTTCAAAATCAGCCGTATGCCGTCACTTCAAAAGCTGTCAGCAGGAGTGTCGCTAGGATGTGAGGTACAATCAGGGCCTGCCAGATTCACTAGCTACCCATGGCCACTGCAGCCATCTCTCTGCCCACTGTGAAGCTCCTTTTCCTAGCGTTCGGCCTCCCTTACCTGCCGGTTCTGAAACCTCTCGACGCCTGATAGACAAGCTTCCTTGTTGACAAACATCCCTTCCCGGCTCTGCAGCTCTCGCTGGCAACAAGCCTCTGGTGTCGCCTTTTCCAAAGAGGAGTATGGAAGATGAGGGATAGCTTCAAAATCTTCTGGTCCATTCACTCCACAGCAGGCAAACTAGGGAGAGGCACAGAGAAGAAAGAAAGGCAGAATTGACACCTTTCCCTGAAAGCAGACATGAGAAATCTAAGACCTGTTCTTGTAGGGATCAAAGCTTTAGTCAAAGCAGAGACAAAACGACCATTGTTTCCAAAGAAGTGGGTTCTGCTTGTACCTTGGATCTTCTGTTTCACTGAAGTCTTTTTTATGAAGTCCCACTGTTCCTATGTCATACTGTAGATTCTAAGGTAGTACTGGGAATATTGCTGCAAACTATACAGGGCTTTGGGGCATATCCAGAATGACTTGCTTGAGATCACCCAGCATTACAATCCAGGCTCCCAACCATCCCTTCTCCCCACAGCTAATGGCCAGGATGTGGCTGCTCAAAGGCACTGCTAGGTGATTCGAGTGAAGTCCGTCTTTAGGATTCCAGTCAGATGCTTTTTAAGGATTCAAGTCATACTCTGACTCTGTCTCCTTTCAGTCAGCAAAAGGAAATGTCTTTATTAAAGTCCTGAATCAGCATGAAGGGCAGCAATCATCCTTTCCTCTTAAGATTAAAATTGACTTTTCATCTGCAGAGGCTGACGTCCTGCTTTTCGCTCCTGAGGGGACACACCGTGGGGCGTACGGAGCACTAACACACATGTACATACACACACACACACACAGACTGAACTTCTTGTGGTAGGCAATAACAACTGCAGTTCCAATGACAGTCGACCTGTAACCTGCCCAATTAGGGGTGTAATAACAAAGTCAATTTTGATGGCTAATATTTCTATAGTGAAAATATATCATTAGTTACACTCCTGCCTAAGCTGCTGTTAACAACAAAACATTAGTTAATGCCAGCTTTTGGCTGCTGTTGGCTGGGAGTAATTCTGAAGCAGAATGCAAGGTGAAAGGCCCAGAGCAAATGCAGTGATACCCAGTTGTAGACACCGCCACTGCTCTCTGTGCCTGATATTTGAAAACTGGAGGTATCCATTTAGGTCCAGTGCCTCAGGTTTTGGCAAATCAGGTGACCCTGATGGAGTCACTAAGAGTGTCTCTCTCAGGATTAATGGCAGCTTCATTTGAGAAAGACTGACTGGCAGCCAAAGTCTCACCTACCTTCAACCACAAGCCCTGGTGCTAGGCATGACATGACAAGATGGTTGAAGCAGGCTGACCCTGGGAGAGCTGAGGGTGTGGGCTGAGCAACATGTTGGTGGCCACTGACCACAGGCAGAATGGCACTGGCGCTGTCTGACTTACTGTGATCATAACAGAGTTCCAGGTGGAAGAGAAGACATCTGTGTCGTTGTTCCTCTGGTAATGCTTCTTCAGCTCCTTGGTGAAAAACTCTCTGGTCAGCTGAAATGCACAGACAGGTGGAAATGTAAAGGCTATTGCCAACACCTCTCCCAAACATTTCCCAAAGCTCGCTTCTGTGAATGCTGGGGGTTCTTCGGTTTTTTTGGGTTTGCTCTTTTTTTTGCAAGCCTCAGAGGAGAAACATGTGAAAAGCCATTGGCTGAGCCATATCCAAGTACAGGGTGAAGGGTACCTGTTGAATAAAACTGTCTCTTATTAAAATCAGAGACTGAATTATATCTATACTTACTAAGATAATTAAGATAATGTTTACACTTAAGNACTAAGATAATTAAGATAATGTTTACCCCTAAATGTTCGTTGGTTTTAGTTTTTGTTGCTTTGTTTTTTGTTTTTTTTTTAATTTTCAATACTATTTGAAGATATTTCATAAATTGAAACAGGCCTCAACCAGATTTTAGAAAGATCGTCAAATCCACACCCAAACTGTATTTTCACTTGCTGTGCTTCATTGCTGAGGTTCCCAAGCAAAGCATGATTTTCCACTCCACTTTTCATTCAAACCAGTTAACTGCCTCCTAACAACAGGGGAGCTGCTCTGAATTTACTTCAGTGTGTGAGAAAGCAGAATGAAGCCCTAATATGAAACTTTCTGGAAATGAAAAAGAAGTAAAAAACATATAACAAATAGGAACTAGTGAAGTCAGCTTATGAATCAGAAAAAAACCAGCATTTGCTTGACAATGCTTTTGGTTATCTAAACTAACCTGCGTATGTGAGGAAAGACAATCCTTTTTATATTTGTGTTTAAATAATTTAAACATTTTTCCAAAGGTCAACAATAAAAATAATTGGAATTACATTTACCCCTGCTTATATTTACAGTAGAACAGCAAAAATGCACAAACAATTTGTCTCAGAGTCTTCTGGAGAAGTTAGACACCTTGAAATTACATTTACTTAGGATGACTCTCTGGAGGAATAGTAAACATACAATCCTAATAATCTTGTTAAACTGAACATCCCAGTTCAGTCTTGCTGCCTTTCTGTCACTGCAGGACAAAAACTTCAAGAAATCCTCTTTTCATGTTCCCAATATGTCGACTTGTGTTGTCCCTTCTCCAAAATACCTTGTGTTTTGTGACCCACACAAGCAAAATCTTCTGCCACTGCAAAAACCACAGCGAAGGGGGCTGGACTTGGCTGGCTACAGCACTGCTGTGATGTTGCATATTTGCAGGATCAGGAATTAAGCTGCCTGAAAAATACCCTTTTTATTCCCCCCTGTTGTTCATACAGCACTGCTGACGCAGTAACAGCGACTGCTACAAGCTGCTTTCAGGTTCTTGATATGCAACGTGAAATATCGCACATACACATACATATGCATGAGCTCCATGGGTGGGCACAGAAGCACAAGCACAAAACTGTTTGTTTCGTTTGTAACCGTATCACAAAATTTAAGGACAAAAAAGATAAAAAAGCTGTGGTGACTTTTAAAAATACCCTGAATACCACGTAATATTGACTTCTCTTTTACAAATACAAACAAAGGCCAAATGTAATTACTTCATCAGTAACAGGCAAAACTTTGTCGTGAATACTTGAATCATGCAGTTAGCTCAATCTCACTACCTTTAATTAGTTATGCTGTTAAATTCCTAAATTACTTTTTTTGGACAGATATTCACTCTTTTGTTTTGCTTTGGACTATTGAAATACCAGAGAACATGGCATTTTTTCTTCGGGAATTTGGTGCACCAAGGGAAGGTGAGGTTAGAAGATGCTGAAATATGTCCTCAGTGTTATCCTTTCCTTCCCTTTCTCTGCATACTTTACCCATGCAGCATCCAACCCTGCAGACAGCAGCACATTTTTTTGATGCTCGTCTGTTCCTGAAGCACAGACTTTGAAAGTGATATTACTGTTGGTAATAATCCCAGCCGGCTGCCTTTGTTGAGGTCTAAAACAAAAGACTAATTTAAATATAAAGTGAAACCTTTATTTTGACAGCAGCAATCCCAGAGGAAATTGTTCAGAGTTTGTGTGTGATTTTAACAACACTTGGCCTAAAACAAAGCCTAGTGCTGGAAGGGTACATTTGTCAGGAAAATAACTGATTTCGTTTTGCTGGTCTTAAACTGCTTATCCTGAGCATCTCAAGTTCAGAAAAATGGGGCCAAAAAAAAGAATTTCTTCTTTTAAGAAATTGCTGACAAAGGAGGATGAAATAAGAGTCCTACTGCCATTCCCGTGGTCTTCCTCTAGCTAAAACAAGTACCGTCCCTGATGAGGTCTGTGCACATTGGATTTTTATGGCAAGAACAATTAGGAAGGGAGCAAAGGACCTACTGATAAAAATAGAGCTTCACACACACTTCTGACGACACAGTTGTGGCAGCCACAGCCATGAACAATAAGGAGCTGTTCAGCTGTGTTTTGGGCGGGGCGCCTCCAGTGCAGCACATGCATGCACACATTTACATGTCAGTGAATGAAGCGAGACTGTTTTGTCTCACTGGTTCAAAAAGATACCTTTGCTGGGCTTAGTGCAGCCAGATAAGAGGGGTTTAGAAAAAGGAGGGCATTTCTGCCCAGCCACAGGCACGCTGGCATTGCCCAGGAAGGTCACAGCCTTCTCATGCCACGCTGTGCTCAAGGATACTGAATGCTGTGCAAGAAGCTGCCTTCATGGTGCCTGCTTGGATAATAGGACATGCTCCTACCCATCTACTTTGGCCTGGAGCGTTCTGATGTGTCTGGCACAGTGCAGGGCATGGAGGTGCAGTCACTTCCCGCCCCTGCAGTGCCTTCCACCTGAGAGACCTCTGTCCGCTCAGCTGAGGAAGGTACATGTTCTTTAGCTTTTGCCTTATGTCTGAGGAAACAGAGGCACCAGCATCCAAAGTGACTTGCTTATTAAGTGTTAGAACTGGGGCTAAAATCCAAACAGCCTGACTCCATCCAAAGCCCTGCCACTGGACTCTTGTGTCCCTACAGTCCTGTTTTCTTGCTTGCTAAGATAGTTCACTAAGAATCAAATACCCCTCCTGGGTTTTGCCCACCCAGACCTCTGAAGGGCATATAAAAAGAAATCCCTGTTGCTCTTTCACAGCCTCTCTCTAGTGTTCATGAAAGTCATTATTTTATGGGGGAACTTCTAGATGAAAAAGGGATCTCCACCCCCAAAACCTCCTATTCTAAGGAAGAGAAACTCTCATAATCCCATTGCTGATTAACAGCACCCTTTCTCCTCAGAGACTGCTTTTAAATAGCTCTTTGGAAGTGCAGCTGGACTTGCAGGTCACAGTAGCTCACCTTCGTGAATACCACCTTCACTTACCCCACCACCTTGCTCTGTTTCACTGACTGTTCCTCTCATGTCCACTCTCAGCAGAAAACATCTCTTTTCTCCCTTATTTTTGTCTCTTGATTTCTCTGACTCCCTTAGCTGTTAATAATTAAACCCCATTGAGTGTTTGAGAGCTTGTTTGGATGTAAAACTATACAAGAGAAAGCTGCACTGAACATTATCTGTAAAGCTAACAGATAAAGTGTATCTTTTGTCTCGTTTTACACACCCAGAGAGGCCACAGCCATATGGACTGGCTCAGTGACCATCACAGAATCCCACTTGGTAAGCTTCAAAGAAACTTAGATTGGCTAGGTGTGCATTTGCCACCCCATGCCTTGAAAGTAATTTGTTTCGCAAGGAAGAGAAAAAGCACATCTGTTCTTGACCTTTAATGGCTACTGTGAAGAATTCTTCCCAACATGGGATCCATGAAAGACCACCTCCATCCCCATGGATACCCTGCCCAGCCATCCAGCTCCCCCTAACCCAAAACCGACCACAAGTAGTTTCCAAGCCAGGCGAGCAACCACCACAATATACAGCAACACCAAAACAAGGGCTATTTTTTCGAAGAAACCTGAGGAGAGAACAAACCACAAGAACTCGCAGATCGAGTTTGACTTCTGCATAGAGCCATCTCCAGCTATGCTGGGATCTGACGTTCTTCATTCCTTCCCATTTAAGCCCTTCCTGTCAATCATTCTGACAGAGTGGGAAGCTGGTGATACAAACAAGGAGACAAGCTCAAGAAAGATAGAAGTTTGTTCCCTTCAAGTTTTATCTCACAAAACACTGCCAGATGCCACAGTAGTCTAGAATAACCACTGCGACCTTATCTTGCAAGATAACGTGACCTTACGTGTCCCGTGGCTCCCATAGGAGTGGAAGGTACTGATTGTTTGCCCAGAAGCAAGCTGTAAGCGAGGAGGACACGTCAGCGGTGCAGTCACCCCACACCCAGGACTTGCAGCAAGCCTGGGCAGTTTCTTGTAGCTTTTACAGGTTCCCACAGAGAAGGGGGGAGGTGAGAGCCATCAGCTGAGAGCTGCTTGCCCAGCCCCTGCTCCCCAGGGACCGTGTTCTCTCCCTGTCACAAAGCCTATACCTGGGTCTGCCGGGCAGTTTCTACGTGTGAGGTCTGCTCCTTGTGCTGAACCAAAGGCATTCTCTAACAACTCCTAACAGCAGAGCTGTAATGACCAGAAGACACCAGACCCCCCGTGCTGCAATCTGTTTATAGGTGTTTCCATGAGAGCATGGTCTCCAAGCCTAAGCTGGAATGGGGCACCCATTCTGTGTGCAGAGTGCCATCCCTTCCCCACTGCCTTCAGATCTGAACCAAAGACCACCAGCTCATAAATGGAACAAAAAATCCTCTAACTGCCTCCCCCCAAGCCCATCCTACTATACAAACACCACACTGTCTTGCTGTGAGCTTCCTAAGTTTTGATTATTTTCTATCAAAAGCTTTTTAAAATGAATAAAATTAAAAGTATATCCTGGTTTAAGAAAATCATCATTTTACATGGCCCTTTCTTTGCTCATGCCACATTTCTCTCATGTTCAGTACAGCAAATGTGCTGTATGTTCTGTTGCTAATGCCAGAGGCAAAATAAGCAAAATAAATACTGACAGTCACTAGTGACCACCTCTACCAGCCAATGTTTTTTCACAGCCATCACTCAGAGAAGGATGGACCTACTTCAGTCAGGCTCTCCTTTGCACACGTGTGAACACGCAAAAAAATGCACAGACCCTTGCAGTTTAGAGAAAGAAATGAGACCGTGGTTATTACTACTGCAGTAAAAGTTTGCTACTAGCACAGGGGAGGGATGATGGCCATATAACAATATTCATTGCAGAAGAATAGAGAAAGGCTACATCATATGAAGCTTTGGAGAGAAGGACAAAACTAAGCAGGGCAATAAGTGGAGGCATAATTTCCTTAGGGCAGGTCAGGGGGGGTATCTTACAAGCAGCATTGGCAGAAGTCTGGTGAGCAGCAGAACATGGAAGTTCAAGAATGAATATGATTAGAAGATTCATAAGAGATTTTTTTGCAGTGCAGATCAAGCATTGGCTCTGTTCAGAAAGCAGGAGTTTTCAACTATTAATATTAAACACATGTTATATTGAAAAAGGAAAATAGTTGCTCTTAATCATAGTGTGACTTTATTATAAAACTTCTCTCTGATGGAATGTGCAGCTGGTTTGGATGCAAGAGAGACAGGAAAACCTTAAAAGACTCTAAAAACTTCAGGAATAAGTAGCCCCCCTGTGTCCCCATAAACTATCCATCCTGCACTGGCCAGGTTAGCTAGCATTCCCTGACGTGCTGCAGACTGAGGGTAGTAACGAAGGAGTTTTGCTGATATTTGAAACAGTCATTCTACAGACAAATCAGCCACCGTCCAACACCCTGCTCCAGCTGTGTATCATCCCACTGGGGTCCAGAGTTTGCCCACCATCGGATACTTACATTTTCTCTGAATATAAAAGCCAGGATTGCAGCTGAAAGCTCCGCCAGGAAGATTAACAAAATAAACATGAAGAACTGGAAGAGAGAAGATAAAAACCACAGACACAGCATTAAGTGTGTGCAATAGGTAGTAGGAATACAGGGTTTTGGTAATCACAAAAGAGATGGAAAAAATAACTAAAGAAACTTTTTTTCCCCCTGACAAATAAAAAACCCCTATGAGACGGTCGCTTGGAGCACACACATTCCATCTCTGACCTCATCACAGGACATGGGGGCTTGTGATACTTTTGCCTGGTTCTAATGGGTAAAAGTGAGTAAGGTTACAGAACCTGTAGTATCCCCTGATATATCCACACCAGGATAAAACAGCAAAGCCTACTTTGATGGAAAAGTTATGTAATTGTGGACATGTTCACACAGGGTTAAACTGTCCTGACACAATTATAGGTATCACACGCAAATGCACACACACCCCTGATAGCAATACAAACAACACTATTTTATTGCAACATAATCACAGCTTATTTTGTGTGGAAGGAGGTAGTGGGATATACACTCAAATATTTATACCTGTGACCAAAAATGGACTGTTTTCATTTCAGGACAAAATTAGCCTTGGTTAATATCCCCCTCCACACAATGGGGTTTCATTGAGTTAAGAACTAACAACACAGGACCTCTACACAAAGTTGATAACACACCATAATAATTTAATTTGATTATGCAAGTATCATCCTTGTCTTGTATGATATCCAAAGTTGCATATTCACATCCTTAAGATAAGGGCACACTGTAAATTTGACAGAAAGTACAGCCTGCAGATTAAGTGATAGTAAAAGAGAAACAGGCATCCAGGCTGAAGTTAAACCCTCACACTTATGTCATCATAATTTTAGGAAAAGGGAAGGAAAGCAAAACAGAGAGGCACGTGGCTATTTAATCTAAACTGGAACAGTGTTTCATCCTGTTGCCTTTGCAACCTTCTGCTGCTTCAGTCTAAAAGTTTGGGTTTCAGTCTTACTAAAGGCACCTTGTTTCAGTGATGTTACCAAGCCTGAGTAATCCACCGTGCCTTCACCCCCGCCACCCCACAGAAATAAATCAGATGCACTCAAGAGGTCTCATCCCCAGAGACTGACATCCTGCCATGAGGGTGCTGTTCCTGGGACCTTGTCTACCCAGAGCACTCAGGTACTCGGGAGTGTTTCCAGCCCAGGATGAATGATGGGACTCCTGCGGGCTCCCACTTCAGAGTCCACCTGTTCTTGTGACCGGTTGTCAGTTACACTGATGCCTGGTGCTAATTTGATGCTGCTTCAGTCCATATGAAACAATAAAGAGAACAGGCAGGGATGTGCCCTTTAACATCCTTAAAACAATGAATGCTGGTGCTAATAAATTAAAACAATGAATGTGGTGAGGAACCACTGTAGGAACAAAGCAGAAAGTGGCTAGATCCACACTCTCTCCCACAGTGGCATTTATTTCCATTCTTGTAGACAAAATAGTGGGCTCGAGAATCCACAAGTCTGAACTAGGTGGACAGTTTTTACGTTCTCATCACCACAAAGAGAAATTACTTTTTAAATCAGCCTGTCTAAAATTCAAACAACGCAAGAATTAGCCCTCAGACTCTGAGATGATTTTACAGAACTGAGTAAATGTTAAGACATTAACTCAGATTTTGGCATTGTGTGAGAAAGGTAAAAGTGAACGGAGAACTGTGTAAGATCACATCATGTGGCAGGTAATAAACTTGGTACACGTTACCAATGAAGGTAGATGAAACAACAAGTAAAAATAAACACAAGAGAAGTCTGGATGGGTTTGATATTTTTTTTGTGTGAGAAGCTTATGGAAGGTCTTTCTGAAACACAAAACAGGCAGACAGGGCCAGAGGTACTATTGTGATCCCCGAGCAATGATTTATAAACAGTGTCTGAAAGGCTGTGCATTGTGCACTTCAATAATGGAGAGAGAATTCAAACTACCTGCTTGGAATGGGCAAAATGTTGTTTTGTTGTCAATTATCAGAGCTGTAAGTGATTTTTCCCCACTGGAAAAGTACATGCACCACCCTATCACATTTGTCTTCCTGCTTCTGCAGTGGAAACAAAAGAAAAGGAGCCTGGGCTCAAATGACAAAACAAGAAAAGTCAGATGAGCAGGGGTTTTTGTTTCTAAAAGAATGCTGTTGCTTGATTTTGCTGAACTAGTTAACTCTCTAATTTATTCTTAGTGCTGGGGTTTTCTGTGTGGTTCCTTTTTTTCCTGCTCAGAGACTGTTTTAATTTCACCACAGGAGGGCAAAGAACAAGTGATGAGAATGAACGATGCTTTGCAAATTCACATCATCATCCATCAAGGGATCTCAGCATAGTCACTGAGGTCTAAGGTGGTGATCAAGTGATTAATCCCATCATGCTACTAATTGCATTTCATTTACTGATTACTGGGAGACACATGTTCAGCCGAGCTCCAGCACCGGTCTGTGCAGAAGTGGAAGCAGTTGTTCTCAGATTATCCATGATAAGCTTCATTATCATTCCCAAACTGATTTACACTTATATTGTGCACTCTGCATTACAGATTTGTAAGTTACAGTAGAAGAAAACCCACAAGCAGCCATTAGGGTTGATGAGAAAAAGACGGATCATCAGTGTTTCAGAACTTACTCCCATTCTGCATTTGAAGGAGAGACAAAATCTGCTTAACTGTGTTTTCCTTCCAAAAATTAAATTGATTACTGATATGTGAGAGCACAAAGGAGCCAGCTGGTTAATGCATGGGACACAGTAACTTCACATTCAAATTCAAGCTTGATACCCGACATTTGAACACAGATACTCCCTACATCCAAGGTGAACATCCTGAGAAATGGGATCTCTCATATTGGTCAAAAATCTTGCTTTAGCTCCAGGTGATGGTTACAGGAGTTTTCACAGAAGTGGTTTATCAGAAGTTTTCACAAATTAATGCTTTATGTCTATTTTTCATAACTCACCCAGTGTTCCGGTTTCAGAACTGCCATTCCAAAAAGAGCAGCAACCACCTTTAACTCAAAGGATGCGCATTTTCATGCTGAGAAGTTTGAGGGGCTACTACATCCATTTTAAAGGAATGCAAAACAGGATGTTTGCATTTGAAACCAATCCAAATGAAGGTAATGTGGGCTGTTCTTTTAACAAAGCTGAATTCAGTCCCTTGGTGCAACATTGTATGTTCAACTGTACTTTGGATTCTCATTTTTGTGGTGTTGTTTCGCAGTCAGAGGACCTCCAGGACAAGTTAGTCAGTGTCTGATTTTCAGGCCACTCTTTGTTCCTTTTTTTTGGTGAGCCAGGCCCAAATGCCAGGAAACCTAGAAATACTTCACAGCCTTGTGCTTAATGCAACATGTTAGGTTCTGTAGTGATGGGGTTATTTTTCACCAAAAGACAAGCAGCTTAATGAAAAATAAAAGTCCTTGCAAACCCTGAAACCAGAACCTAGAGAACATGCATCTGTCTTGTCCCTTCTGTCTTCTGTTTACATTTGGACTAAAAGCTTCAGGCATACATTATGCATCACTGTGAAATCTCACTCAAGCAGCTCTCTGGATCATCAATTCTTTAACAACTTTGTAAGTGGACTTGATTTGATCTAGCAACTTCTCCCCAGGTACCACCCCCACAAAGACTTACACTCTCTGTTTTGCAAGTGTTCCCAGTCTCTCTGGCATACAATCATGAATCTTTTGTCTATTCAATATCTAAAACATATTCCTATCAGACTTTGGGTTTCTCAGATGTTTTAAGATCAGCTGATTTTAGCATCAGCTGGTGTGGCCCCAAAAACGAAGTTAGCAACATATTTCTTCTCCCTTGGTATCAGCACAGGTCCTCACCCAAATGCTTCACACTGCTGAACATGAGATGGCTGGCTGTTTAGCAGAGTTGGTGTTGATACCAAAAGCCCTTGAAGACCTGACTGATCAAAATGGATAAATAATTCCTAATCCAGTAATTACTTTTAGAGTTTCTCCTGGTCTAGGGCATTACTTCCAGCCTGTATTTTTCTCACAATTCATTCAAAATAAAATAATAATAAAGGTAAATAAATAAAGCAGCAAGGCTCACAACTATCTCTAGGAGGAGGAAAAGCAATAACCACCAAATGGAGTGTGCTGGAGTATAACTAAAATACATAGATAAACATTCAAACCTGTAACTGATGTTAAATCAGGAAAGAACATGGCCCAGAGCTCCCTTTCTCCAGCCAGGTCACCAGTCTGTATGCAGCAGACACACTCCAGACTGAAAATATTACTCTCCCATTCACTCACAACAACATTTCTCATCAAACTTAAATTTAGTTTCTTAATCTGACAGGGACAGGCTTTGAAGTAACCTCAGGCTCACTGGGCCTGATCCTTTCCATTTTATTAGGTTCCTCTGGGCAGATCTCCACAGATTTCACAGGTGACACATTTGTTTTTCTGATTTACTTCTGAGATGAATCACTAGAAATCAAACCCACAGTGGCTCCCCCTAAACAGCTCTCATTTGCAGGCTATGACCTCAAGGCATATGGGAGCCAAGGGCCAGAGAGAATTTATTTCAGTGAAGCTATGCTCATCTCTAGGAAAAGATGGGTTTGCATTCAAGAAAGAAGACTTTCCTGTCCTGCTTAGAGACAAGCCTTTTTTGAACCAAGAAGCAGCTGTGCAGGACACAATCCTAACAAAATACAGTAAGATCAAGACTTCAAAAAAAGAAAAAAAACCCCAACCAAATCAAAACCCACAAAAATCTCAAAGTGCCACCAGACCCATTGGGAGAAACAAAAGGTCACATTTCACAAAAAAAAACCAACCCAAAAACAAATGGTCTTTGTCTTTCAATACATAACTGGCAATACCTTCCAATGCCTTCCAGTAGGAGGTAATGGCCAGAAATCCTGCAGTATCAGAACTTGGGAGGAGTGGGAGGGCAAGGGCAAAAGTGACTTACTTTAGCTCATTGCAAATATTGATGACCACCATGGACTGAAATTTAATCCTGTCATTCAGGGGAAAATTTGTCCAAAGGTAACAAATCTGGTTCATTTTAGGAGCAGAGAAGGCTGTACCAGGAAGTGACCAGCTACTGAGAGCAGCAATGACTGCAATGATGCAGTTCTGAGCTGGGCACTTCTGCTGGCATGGGGGACTCCCTTGCACAGGGACTGTGCTCTA
The DNA here is from genome assembly GCA_013397975.1 of Machaerirhynchus nigripectus. Taxonomy (NCBI): domain Eukaryota; kingdom Metazoa; phylum Chordata; class Aves; order Passeriformes; family Dicruridae; genus Machaerirhynchus; species Machaerirhynchus nigripectus. Next base: position 409,744 of record VZRQ01005462.1, on the reverse strand, counting down.
GTGTTCCCCCTGCTTTGTTGTGAACCCCTGAGGAATGAATCTACAAGTGGAACAGTGGGGTTTGAGTAGCCAAGAAAGGACTGATTTTGGTCACTTTATAAGTGTAGAAAATGCCCAAACAACCAAATAGGGTCAATTAGAATGAAAGCTTAAAAAGGTCAAAATACACTCCCAGACTGGGCTCAAATCTACACAGGTGTAAAAGCAAATTATCTGTATTTCTAGTGGTGTGTAAAAGTATTCTAAGCCTACTTGTTATCTAAAGGAATAACGGCTACAACAACAGACACCCATTCCTGCCCTTATCACAGCATCAGCTATCCAGTCACCTCTACTCTTGGGAAGCACCAGGAGGCCAACAGAAATTGCAAGGACACTTACAAAGAGCAGGAGGCATTTGTTCTCACGGATGGCACCACAGCAGCCGAGGAAGCCCAGCAGGAAGAGCATCGCTCCCATGGCCAGCATGATGTACGCTCCCGTGAAGAGCAGGGGGTTGGCAGCCACTATCTCTCGAAAACCTGTGGGATCCACAATGACCCAGATTCCCAGTCCCAGCAGGCATGCTCCTCCCAGCTGTCACAGCACAAGGAAAGGAGAGAGAGGGAGATAGGTCAACATAAAACAACTGCTGCAGAAAAATGGGATTCATTGCTGCCTTTTGATCAAAGGTGTTATTCTGGAGAATTTGTGTTTCTCCAAGGCATATATTCTCGGCTGTGCAGGTGACTTCTGACATGCTGCTCTTAGTATCTCTTGCTCAGTAAATGAATCATTTGCAGCACAAGCACCTTTCTTTCTTGACACATCCCTCTACCAACTGTTTACTCCCTCCCTACTGCTGAAAGACAGTCTTGATCTGCTGCCACATCTGTAGAGGACAGCGCAGTGAAGGGGCTCGGATGAACCATACCTGCCACAAAGGCCAGGGTGGCTGGGCACTCCCACTCTTCCTTTCAAAAAGAAGAACAACTAAGAATGACTCCACATGTGGTAGGAAAATGACTACTTCTGCGTGAAAACCTCAGCAGGGCACCCAGGACTAGAAAACAATTTCTTCTGCCATTCAAGGATAAACCGTGTACACCATTAGTTACAGATTTCCCTGTGGTTTTCCCTGTCAAGGACAGCAATAACTCAGACAACAGTGACCACTGTGCTGCCTTGCTGAATGTCTGAGCATCTCTGGATGCTGCAAAATGCTCAGTGATTGCTAGTGCAAAGCAGAGGGGATATTCTGTATCATGGCAACTTTACCACACTATAGCCTGTCCTGCTGGGCAACAGCAGGCTCCTGGAAACAGGGGAATCCAGAAAAGAAAGTGAATTCCAAATACTTACAAATATAAAGAAATTGAAAAGAAACATCAGGTATTTCATGCAGCTCAGACAGTCTCCCTCCATGGTCTTCAGGGTCCTTTGTCCAATTCCTGCTGCAAAACAACAGCACTTTTTTAGCACACTCATTTTTATTGGAATGACACAATCCTATCTCCAGTCTATTTGTATTTCCCCCAAGACCCTGTGGAGTTCATTATACATAAGAGCTCTTTTCTTACCTGAACAGGCAACATAGCACAAGCTAGTAAGAGATAATGATTGCTGCTAGGTCCCTTTGCATTCTTTAAGGTCTGAAGGCAAACACAAAAGTGAAGGGGAAGGTTGCAGGAGAGGAAAGGTCTAGCTTTACTTGCAGAGTGAGATACTGGGAAAAAATTTCCCTCTGCACATGAAGAATTTTTTTTCCCCTGCTCCTTAAAGCTTGTCAGGTCTAAGAATCACTGATTGTACCTGTCCATTTCACACTGAGGAAAGGTCATACTGAAACAGGAGCCAGAACAAGCTGTGCCCAGTTAGAAGACACACAAAACACACTGGGGACAGCTATCTTCATACATGCTTCCTCTACAGAATGAATGCCACACAAATATGGACAACAGCTTCAGGGAAACTTTTAGACATTTGGCCTTGGAATGACAGCAGTGCGTGGACATGGCAGGGCCCAAGGAGGACATCCTCACATGGTTACTCAGCCTGGGGCAGAACACCTCCTTGCCATGCAGCATGGGATGTTCCTGTGCCAGTGAAGTCCTACTGCTCTACGCCCCTCCCTGCACAGGTCTTTTGCAAGAAGAACTCATGGATCAACACTGGAAAGCTTTTGAGGCAAGGAAAAAATGCTAAGGAGTCTTAACCAGTTCTGAAACTCAGTGTCTGATTTAGACAACTGCTTGGGCAGTGCTTCTATTGGAAGAGCAGCAATAAATCCTGACCAGGTGAGGCTACGCTGGAGGAAAGTTCCTGCTTGCTGTTTAATGAAGTGACTGTGTTCCCTAATATGCCATTATATCACCAAGTACCCTAGAGGGACTGACAAATAAATACATGAAATAGTAAAACTTCCACTGAAACAGAAACCAATGCAGTCATGGCACAGTGCACAGATGGATCCGTACATTTACAAACACAGAGGCACAGGTTTGCTTGGCTCCCCAGAGGAGCCTTCCCAAAGCCCACGTGCTTCTTAATGCATCCCATTCCCTTTCTCTGCTGCAAATGCCATTCCCTAAACAGACCTGCATCTAATGATATGCTATGTTAGCAAAGTCCATTTAACTCACTTAAAACTGAAATTGTCCAAGATTTTCACCAGGCCAGAAATAAAACTGCCTTTCACTCTATTGTTTCTGTTAAACCACAAAATCTGTGAGTGCTGTAGAGCCTCACGAGCTACTTTCCTCTGTGACCATAGGAACTGCTCTGCTTTAGCCAAATAGCTGAGAAAACCCATGGCAGGCAGAGCTCCCAGCACGGGGCTGCCTGAGGTAAAATCCTGATTTTTGTTGCACAGTGTGTGTTTGGTGCACTGCTTTCACTTGATTTAAAATCAGATCAATTCCTTCTTAGTGACAAAACAGGCTGAAACCCAAATGGTGTGACACAGGTGCTCATGTGGACATGAAGTTTCTTTCCCTTGGCATCTACCTGTACCTGGGGCAGCATGCCTCTGCAGGCTGGGTACTGCCCAGGGAACCCCCTTTGCAAGAGGAATCCTGCGAAGATCCACCTTGCTTCTGGAGAAACACAAACCTGAATCTAATCCTGAGAACAAGGGCAATATCTTTTATTTATAAATCTTATTTTCTTATACTTCTGATACTCAACTGTTCTGCCCAGAGAGATTCAAAGACAAGATGGTGACTGCAGGAGATGGGGTAGGGCACAGAGCTCTGATGTGGGCCTGCAGGAAGTTCCCACAGCTTCCTGACACTGTTTAAATCCGTGTCTGCCAATCTCACAGACAAAAGAGATCTTGAAGTCCAGAAGGCTAAGGAGCTGGGCAGGGAATTCTTCAGTTTCATGGGAAAGGAGAGCCTTCAGCTCTACTAACACATGGGCTTGGACACTAGGGAGGCATATGAAAATACAGACAAATCAAGAGGATACTGGGATTTCAAGAGTCCCACAATTAGTGTCACCTAGATGTTCCCATCACCACATTAAAAATTCATTCTCCAATGAAACAAAGGATGGTTAAATCTTAGTATATTAGCCAAAGTCTTAAATTATCTCAGAAATTTCAAACTCCTGCTGCCTTGAGCACCCACCTGTGTGACACCTATTACAGTAGCCTTTGTAAAAAAAAAAAAGACCAAAACCCAAGAGTTTAGCCTTGTTGTGCCACTATACATCATTCACACACCCCACTACAGTCACCCACATGAAAAACAATGCCTGTGGTCCAAGAAGCAGTAGCTCCTAAGCCTAACACTGTCTTGCTGCTTTGTAGTGTTGTTAATCATGTTCCTTCCTTACCTTCCTTTCTGTGTGTGGGACTGCTACCTCTGTAAGGCAAGCAAGCTCCCTTGGAAATGCTCCGATGTACATGAGCTGAGTACAGGTCTACTTTTATTTTCAAAGACAAACATAGGCTATGATTCTTTGTATCACTCCTGCCTGTCCATCCACTCAGTATGTTAAAATGTTTTCTAGGCATAAGCAGGGAAGGGAGGTTGTAAATCCACTGAGCAATCAGATCCTGAAAACTTCACTGTCCGGAAGAACCAGCCAGTCACAATAACCTGGGAGTAGCACGAACACATGCACACTCAGCTTTGACAAACAAGGGCTCCCTTCTTCTTTGCTTGGGCACAAAACTGTCCCCAGCGGTGGTTCTGGGCTCAGATTTGCGATTTCTAAACCCACCACACTCCACACAGCAAAGCAACAACAAAGTGCAACCCTACTCATTGTGCTGTGCTTCAGCTCAAGACCACACCCGCTGGGGCTTTCCGATTCCAAAATTCTTACACTCAGGATGTGCAAATGGAACTCAGGGGCAATAATGCGAAGTCTGGGCTGGTAAGAGCCGAGAACAAAGCATATCAGAGTTTCCACATCAGAAGAACTCAGTGCAAGCTTCCAAAAAATGCCAACCCACCGACTTGATCTGGGAAACAGAAGCTCTGAGCAACTGTTGCACTGCTGGAACTTAGAACTTGGAGAGACCCACACATACCAGCACAACACACACTTTCCAGTTTCTGCTGGGTACCCAGATTTCCAAACAGCACATGCCAGGCCACCCTTTGGACCCTGTGACTGCACTGATTCAAACAGGGCAAATCAACCAAAAGCATGATCTCATCTCTTATGAGGCACTTAAAAGCGCTTGGTGTCAGAGCCTGGGCACTCTAGCATTTAATACCATCTAGTTCATATTTGCAGTGGTGCTCCAGGCTTTGACAAGGATGTAAGTAATGCTATTTACAAACAATGCATGCAAAACGCACATAATATGACTTACAAATAACGTCATTATGAATGCATTTGTGCCAAATGCTGCCTTGCTAATTAACTGAAGGTATCTGGAGTCCCTGATGACAGGCTTCATGGCTAAAATAACTGGCATTAAAGGACAATCCTGACCCACAGAGATGGGCTTTCCTTCTACTTTTCTTTTTAAGCCATACACACAAAAAGCAAATTATCTGAGTTACTCCTACTACACACTGATACAAGTGTGATAAAAACTGAATGCATATGTCTTAATCTACCTTTTAAAAATATCTTCACTCCCCTCCTCCAGGCCCCAAATCTGTGAGAGATTATGTTCTTCTCGGCAGGAGACATTTAATGCTAAGCAAACATTAACAGTCAGAACTGCAGAAGACAGCGGCTGACAGATGCTCTCCCTGGCTTGTCCCATCTCAGACCTGTGAGACATATGAGATGCATTTGTTTTTGTCTGAAACGTAGCTGTAAACGTTCAGCTTTTTCTTAGGCACATTATTCTACATTCCTCTCTCCCTTGTATCCCCCATGAATTTTATCTTGCAAAGTGATGGGGAGGCTAAAAGTCCCCAGCAGTGTAGCCAGGAAACATAGCCCAGCTGCTGTAATCAGTTAGGAATAAAGTCTAGTTTTTTAAGGCAATGCATTTTTTTGTTCTCCAGCCACTTCCTTCCTTCTGTCATTTGCTTTGCATGCCTTGCAGCTGCCTTGAACTTCACGGTTCTAAAGGCAGCTGCTCAACCACACCCACCAAAAAGACTTCCAGTTTTCTCTTTGCTGCCACTGACATTTGCCTCAACCCCCATATCCCTTTAACACTGGATTGAAACCCATTGATTCACTTTGATTGCTCCTTTAGCTTTGCTTTGGAGATGGAATCGATGAAAAACTTAGGTTGGACAGGACCTCTGGATGTCACTGACTACAGACACACACTGCCGCCAACCCGGGCCAATTCCAAACCTGTTCCAACTTCAAAGTTAGAGCACGCTGCTTAGGGTCACATTACTTAAGTTTTGAATATCTCCAAGGACTGAGATTCCCCAGTCTCCCTGGACACCTCTTCCAGCGCTTGATGACTCTCCTTGGTAAAAAGATTTTTCAAAACAGCTGCCCAAGGTGTGTCTGAGTTACCTGGTGGCAAATGGAACAAGAGCATCTCACGGATGTACCAGTCTATTGGAACCATCAGGAGCACCTTATCTTCACCAGTCTCTACCCTCACATCTTCTGTATCTTATCACTCCTACCCTCCACTGAAAACAAGTGTGTGAACCATTTTCCTTGCCCACTCCACGGCAGACAATTCATGTTTCAGCACATAAAATTCAGACAGATTGCCTGATTGCTCATCGTAGTCCTCCCGTCTCAAATACTTGATAGAAAACACAGAATAACTGAGACTGAGAGATGTCTACAGGCCCTCTTGCCCAGCCCTCAAGCAAACCACTTTTTCAGTCACTGCTCTTCTATCACATGATCCATGTATATCTTCTTTTAACATAAATATCTTTTTGCTGTCAACACGTGTGAAGAACTTGTCCACTGAACTGATGCTGAGCTGTTGCTTCCTCTAAAACCTAAGAACCAGTTCTGTAGTACTTCCTACAAAATATTAGCCCATGGTTTGAGGAGCAAATGGTGCTGACTCACACCTACTTTCATATTCATACACAATGTACCAAGTAAAAGCAGAAGACGTGTTTGAAATTCTCCAGAACCAATGCCAGGCAGCCTTAAAGGGGGTTAAAAAATATGTACTGGATTCTCTTTCAAGTAAATGTATTGATTTTTAGAGGCTGTCCCAGATGAGGTGTCACCGGAAATATCCCTGGAGCTCTAAGCTGCACCAGTGGCAATGGATCACCACCACTTTGCATTGCTCAATGGTGTCCTCTCCCCAGCAGTGTGGCAGGCCACCCTTTGGCTTGCAGGTGTGGAGACTTGGCTCAGCATGCTTGCCTTCCTTCCCAAGTACATCTCCCACAATAGGATTTCTGTGTTCACTATCTGCAAGCAGTATTCGACTTTAAACCCAAGTGGTGGGATTTCCTAAGAGAATGTCTCTAACAGGAAGGGCCTTCCAGAAAATCCTCTAAGAGTTCTATTTTCACACAGTCTGCTCCTCTAGATACAACAGAGATTAGGGGCAGTTTCATAAGGGGTTTCATAAGGAAGGGTGGCCTTGCTGGCAATACAGTGGCAGATGAGCTGTGCATTTCTTACCCCTTCCAGCACACCAAGCTACCCTTAGCCTGCCCCGACAGGGATACAGAGAAAGTACCTGGCATACAGAAAGAGCAAGCCATTAACAGCACTCACCTTTACTAATCTTGGGATTTGAAGCACAGTGTCTCTTCCAGTGTTTAATCGTCTGTGTGTCCCATGTATCTCCTTCTATCCAAGCTTGTCCTGTAAGAGAAAAATATGCACTTACTGAAGAAGTCAGTAAAATGCAATCATGTTAAATACACAATTTATTAAAACACACCATCCTGATGAATATTCTCAGTCTAATTGCCACCTTAATTTAGTGTACATTAGCATTAATGAAGAGCTTTTAATACACAGTGAGGGATTCAATTCCTCAGAATATCTTTAACAACCTAAATGCCCACAGACCACACGTAAATCTATAGTCCTATTACACATGCACTTCATGCCACAAGAGGACTAGATTAATACCAGCTGCACCTTCAATATTTTATAGGAGGTTTAGACAAACTTTAATCTGCTGTGACTTTACAGCCCATTTACTGGGAAAATGGAAAAGGCAGGAAGGAAGATGGAATGCATCTTTGGGAAGCCCAGCCATTAGGAGCAGCAGCGTGAAATGTTGGGTGCTATCCCTCGTTCTTCCAGCCAGCTGTCACGCCAAGTTGAGCAAACTATTTCCTCTCCCTCTGCCTCACTGTCACTGTCTGGGAAGCAATGACAGAGAGGAACAGCAAAGCCACAGCCCTGTCCACCCAAAAGCGTTAGATATAAGGGTGCAGGCAGAGGGACTCAGGTGCAGACTGCCACTGCCCTCAAGCTAACAATCATAATTTTCTCAGTAAGTTTTAATTTCTGCCCACGCAAAACTAATGACAGCCTCTGACTAGGCAAAGGTGAGGTGAGACTACAGACTGACATGCAAGGCACGCATGTTTGACTCTTGCTTTCTCAGGGCACCCTCTCCTAGATTGCTTTTTCCACCTAGCTGATACAGCCCCAACCCCATATTGCAGGGCCTGTGGGGAAGGGGCAGTCTTTAACTCTTCAAAGAGCACCCCACGCCATAAGAGTCCAATACTCACACAGGGCTCTGCACTGTAAATCACTCATTCATCCTTCACAAATGGTTTTGGCATACTCAGAGCTTTGCTGGAGCCACTGCTTCCCTGTGAGGCATCAGATCGGTCACCTGGGTCTCTCCCTGCTCTCTCACTGCCAGCATTTCATGATTTCTGGAGTCGGTGCATTTAACATCTGTTTCCCACAAACATTCGTAAGTGCGCCTTTGAAAATTGCCTCCCATTAAGACTTCTGTGAGCACAAGTCTATCGTTTGTTGTTGGCAGGAAGCGAACAAGGAGTCTCAAGGTGGCTGAAACTATTACAATATAAAACATATAATGAATATTCATAGACCTTTTGTTTTGCATTAATCCCTCACATTTAATGTCCTTTCTCTGTCACCGTAAACCTACATCTCTGGAGAAGAGCAGGGATGGCTTCCCCTTTGAAATCTGGAGGGTACAAACACCTCTTGCCAATCCACCTGTCTCTGCCGTGAAGTGCTGAAGGCATGAGCCGAGCAGTGGCTGAACTGCCCTACAGTACAGTGCTGGGTACAAGGGCTGCCCCGGGTCAGTTCAGCTTTTGCACCAGTGTCAGAGTTCAGAGGGTGCTGTGTGACTGGCTGGAGACTGCTGCAGCAGGTTCAGCACGCCTGAAGAGGGCTTTGGAGGGTGTACAGCTAGGACAAGGGACAGTGCCTCACAGCAGAGAGCCCCTGTTTGGCAGTCAGAGCCCAGTGCCCATGCTGACCTTCATAGCTCTTTCTTTGGTGTGTAGGGACACTTCATCCTGCATTTTGTATGTGTCATTGTGAGACAATTTCTTCAGCTGTCCTGTCCTGTGATGCCACTGTCTTGGTTTGATGCTGCCAAGAGAAGATGGCTGTAACTTTAAAGCAGAGATGACACTGTGCTATACAAACCTACCATTAAGAAAATAACCAGAATGATAGGATTCCTGCTCCAACTGTGTGTGCATATAATTACATCCTACAAGCCCTCAGAGGTCTGCCTGGGAGAGGAATTTTAATTTTTTTATCCATCATAAGTCACAATATTTTAAAGAAATTACAGCACCCCAGAGAAGAAGAGTTTAAATGCTTCAGTAGGTACCAGCAGGTACTGTGTCAGAAGGGATGAAAGACTGCATTTAGTGCCAAACAGCAACAACGTTCCACCTTACTCCGTGGCCTTAAAGAGGAGGAAGTCCCTGCCAAACAGATTCTCTTTGGTTAATAGCTACGATTTTGTCATTAGGGAGAATCGCACAAAGTGCAAACCCACCGTGCCTAATTGTGACTCCAGCAAGCTGAAGCCTTTAATTACAGTCACTGGGGAAACACGGTAAGAGCTGGAGCTACAGCTGAGGCCAGCCCTCATCCTTGGGCTGGCCAGCTGTGGCTGGCGCATTGTCCACAGCCACCACATCAACTCTCCCTGGCAATGGCTTCTCTTCACGTTCACATTGCAGCCCTTTGAGGAGCAGGCTTTGATGAAGGCAAAGCAGCTGAACATGTGCCTCCTGCTGGTACCATGCTGCAAGAAAGACAGCTCCAGAGCAAAGAGGGATGGGGCAGCGAGAGGCTGACACAGACAACGGGCAGCAAGTGAAACAAGAAATGAATGGAATGTGCGGGATGGAGAAGCAATGCCTGTCTCTGTGAGAAATCCAGCCTCCTGCATGTTGACTATGAGCAGGAAGGGCCACCAGATGAACCCCTTACAAGTGTCCTGCTTCACAAGGGCTTCTAGCTACTGCCAGCCTCCTGTGCTCACCACATTTGCAGGGTTGAGAGACACTTAAACACGTGCCAGCCCGTATGTTCAACCAAAGGAGAAGTTGAAGACAGAAGTCATGTCCTGCTGGATCACTACCTCAGGTCTGTGCTTTCATGGTGAAGGGTGAGGAGAAACATCTCTGTGGAAGCAGGATCAGGACAATTTCATTCCCTTGCAATGGCTTCAGAAAAAAAGTGAAACACTTTTTGCCTTAGAACTGGACCTTGGCACAAGCTGTCAGCCCCATGTGTTATCCCATAACTGTTGCTCCTACATAAATAACTAATAGTTCTGGAATTTCATAGCACTTTTGCAGCAGAATCGTTGCTACGACACAACGACATTACCTAACATAAATCCAATTAGATCCCAAAGTGCACTGAGTAACTGTAATCGGCCCCTGTGGAGCAGCTATGAGGAGACCTGTACAAGGCCATGCAACCGGATACTAAATTACAGTCAATCTACCTCCTCTTTAGTTGCATTAAAATGCTAATACCACTGTAACATGGGCCCATTTACCAGCCATGACTGCCGTGCCTTGCAACACTGGAGTGAATGAGGCTGTTGCACTGCCTCAGAGCATTTAATTTCTCAGTACAGTTGAGCGAGCAAAGCCCTCAGGGCCATCTTATACCTTCAAACAGTAACCTGATTGGCTTTTATAACACTAAAAGCATATGAAACTGGTGACAGTGTTTAAATGAACCGGAGCTGCCTCCAAAACTACCCTAAGTTTCCTACACAAGCAGAGCAACTGGGTCCCATCTCATCCCGATTGCTTTTAACAAGAACACATTTCTGCCACCAAAAGTCTGTGTGCGTAAGAGCATGTCAGTCTCACACAGGAGGAAAAGGAGGGCTGGACTGAACCCCCTAAATTTTCATATAAATAACACCAGCTTTGCAACAATTCTACTAATACAACTCTTACCCTCTGTTTTATATTTGCAAGTTTGCACAATGTGTGCATAGAACACACAGGATCATATGGAGGTAAAATCTCCCACACGGTGCACAGACATCCAGAATGGAAATTCAGAAGCCCCAGAGCAAAACCAATTCTAAATGCTGTAACGTTCTGAAAAGTGCTAGATTATGTGTTTGAAGTGCCAGCATGGCTTCAGGCCACAGACCACTCAGTTTCAGCTGGTGTAAACGTGCACACTGCGCCGTTCGAAACATGAACTGCCTGCTCACTGTGGCCCATTCCCAAGCAAAGTTCCATAGGTAATCACATCTGGCTCTTTCGTACAGCTTCTCACACACAGGCACCAGCCATCTCAGAAAAGAATATCCTCCATACAGAACCAAAACATCTGAGAGCCTGCAATTCTTTTAAGTTCTGTTCCTTTAAAAAAAAAAAGAAAGAAGTCCTCAGATAGCTCACAGGTGTATTTCCCATGTATTAACTGAGTACAATGGAACCATATGGTACCAATTGTCTGCCTTTCTAAACAGATGACCCAGAGATTACATGCACCGATAATATGACAACATTAGTTTTGTTTATTAGATGAGAAAACCAGGGCTAAAACGAGAATGGACGTGCTAAACCTCCTGACCCCCAATATTGCTCTCTGCTCACCAGTCCATACTGAGACCAGTCCCAAACCCGTGAAAAAGCTGATCACTTCTGGCTGACAAGCTGCACTCTTTGCCAGCCATCTTCTGTCCCAGAAAGCTGTTATTTAGCAAACCAAAAGGGAGGCAGCTAACTTTGGCCTCCTATTTCTGAAAGTATTTCCCTTCCGGATGGAATAAATGTCACCCTCCTGAGTGGATCACGGAGCTGCAACACAAGCCAAGTGACATTATCCACTGTCATGTCAGATACTGTCGAGTGTTGAAACACTCCATACGCTTGCACAGCATTCCAGACGCTGAGGGGATTTAACAGAAAGTCTAAATGCCTGACGCTTTTTCCCTGAGCCTGACACATCTCACCTTTACAACAACTGGCTTCTCAGGGCTCTTTTCTGTTTTTTTCCTATAGCCCTGCTTTGTTTGCAGCAAATGCCTCAGCAGTTTGTGGCATTCGTGATGGTTTTGAGAGATGCAGGAATAAATCTCAGGAACACTGGACAGTTGCTGTGGCAACCTTGTCCTCCTCAGACCATGATTTTCAATATTTTAAGAATTTTCCTGATACTTTGCAGGCTTCAGGGAAACAAGGCGGAGAAGAAAACTTGTTTTAAAGTAAGGATGTAACCAAAAGAGATTAGTATAAGCCACAGGGCCTCATCCTATCAAAAAGATGATGAAGTTGATGTCCTTAGCAAGAAAAAGAACTCCCAGACTGTCTGAGCAGAGGCAGAGGCAAGGGGCCATGGGCAAGGGAATTTGAAATCTCTTCTTGTATCATCTGTTCTAACACAGAACGGAGCTGCAGATCAATAGGTTAACTTCTTTTTATTGTGTTTATTCTCAGTGTTTTTTCTTAAGGCAGAGGTGTGGAAAAACTAACCCACTGTTTAGGATCATTTAATTGGAGTAGAAATAACTTTATTTCCTTTTAAAAAAGAAATCCCAAACTGAACATTGAATGCATTAACTGTTGTACAAAAAAAAAAAAAGAAAAAGAAAAAGAAAAAAAAGCAAACAACAACAACAACAAGACCCAAACAAACAAACAAATCCCCCTCTCCCCCCACCAGACAAAAACCCCCAAAACCCCAGAAAACTAACAAAATTCTCTGTATGATGTAACAGCCTACACAGGTATAAAAACAAAACAGTCAGCTTAGTCAGGTGTAGTCAGTCTAGAAAAGCAAAGGTTAGGAAAAAAAGCCTCTAAGAAAAGCAGATCTTGAATGAGGGATCTCAGTAATATTAAATAAACCAGAAAATAGTATTTCTGGAAATCTGAGAAGTGACATTATTTATCTGCTTCTGGTCATCTTTTAAATGTTTTTAACAAGGAGAATAGTAATGCATCCCAAAGTGTTACGGATTCTAAACACAATAGGATATTATAGGAAATACTTTCATTTCACAAGCTTTAGGGGTGATATGTGCAGGGAAACTTGAATGCAGCAAAAGGCATGAGAAATGACCTAGGAAAGAGAGGCAGACCTGAAGTCTAAGTTAGCCTGCTTAAAGTCAAACTGGTACACATCTCATAAATATTCCACGTGCAAATCTAAACTGAGTTTCACTGTAATCAGCACCTTTAACTTACTCTAACACATAAAATTGCAGCTAATGTGGTTTGAAAGAAAAATATGACTGATCTCAACCACACCTGTCCCAATTAAGGTACGAACACCCAACTATTCAACATCTTTTGCTACAGATATTTTTGACTTCAGATTAAGAGAGAGAACCATGGCCACAGCCCACAAGAGAGCTTCAGAGTTTCTGCAGGAAAATAAATGAAAGTTAATAAATCCCGTAACCTTGGCATATGTGTTTCTAAATGTTCTCTCTTCCTCCATAAGATGTATAATCTAAGTGCTCCAGCAACCATCAGGTTCCAGGCAGACAAAAGGCCCCAAGCACAATTCCTACATAGATGACAGGAGTAGAGGGACTAAGTGAGATATGAGCCAAGACTCGAAGGCTGGCTCCCAGCTGCTTTTCCTTTCCCAATGGATAGCAGATACTGCATCAATACACACAATGTCATGCTAGAGAATTTGCTGCTCTCTTAACACCTCGTTTTTCTCTCCATCTGAACTTTGAAAGCATGGAGTTCACTGTCCCCTTCTCCTTTCTCTTTTGTCCTTACTCTTGGCATGGGAACCACGAAAAGACAGCATGGCTGGTTATTGTTAATGCATATGAAAGTGCAGACCTTTAAAAGGGGGTTATTCTGGAACATGCCATGGTTTTCCTTGTTATTTGCACAGGCAGCTAATGATCATCCTAATAGCTTCTCTCTCTGAAGTCGTAATAAGCTTACAAATGAACCCATTCAGCACATATTAAAAAGCAAGGGATGCTCCTTTGATTACAGCCTTTATGGAAATCTCCGAATATTTGTTTTGTTGCTGCACAGCCGCAATTAGGACATGCTGCTGGGAGCCGGCTCAGCTGCCAGAGCCGTGGGGTTTGGAGACACCTCCAGTGCCATAGCAACACAGCCACCTCTCCCAGCATCAGACACAGGGAGCCTGGCAGCCCTTCAGCCCAGGCAAGGGGCTTCAGCTCTCGCAGAAATTAGGAAATAAAAGGTACCTAATTACACTTCCTCTGCTGACGCCTCACCCGCGTTTCTGAAGCGGCACGGACAGCCCCGCGTGCAGCTCTCGCGGAGGAGCCGTCCTGCTGCACCCGCCACGGCCCTGCCACCAGCACGGACGGGCCACACAGCCCCTGGGACATGGCTGCACACCCCACTCCGGGGTCTGGAGGCACCTGCTTCACACTGCAGGAAAACTGGGCAACAAGGGGAACAAATGCTGGGGAGACCTGAGGAGGCAGGAGCTTTATTTTGTTGAGATGCCACTACAGGGGAACTCGCTTCCTTCGCCACCTATAACAATTTCCCCTCAATAACCTCATCCTTCCACACGTGGGAGTGGAACCAAATAACCTTATGGAAATCTTCTTACCACTTAACTGCTCAGAGGTTGATCTAAATCCCACTTATATTGCTGACAGACTTAAACTCCAGGGGGGGATGGGG
>VZRQ01005462.1:379873-395253 GCA_013397975.1 Machaerirhynchus nigripectus | reverse complement strand
GGGGGGGATATTAAAGGATGTAAAAAACTGCAAAATTGGGGTTCTAGTTTTCCTTAAGATTTGATCAAACATTCCACAACAGCTAAAAGTTAAAAGATGATACCTTTTTTCCCCTAAAGGAAACACTATGAACAATATACCCTCTTTCCCAAAATATCCTTATTCCCTGAGCACAGTGCATCTGTAGAAGTCTTAAGTGTAGAGACTTGGGGAGTAATTTATTTTTGCAAACAAAATCAGCAACTTACGTGCTGATGACATGGATCCAGAGGCTTTCAGACAGCCTCAGTGGGGTGACTTTCACCCACAGAAAGTATAACATCTCCTCTCACAAAGCTGGGACTCTAAACAAACCGCTTCTACTTTGCCTGAAAGCCAAGACCTTTGTATGGAACAGATATTTTCTAAATCTCCAGGAGACTGGCTGAGGTTAAAGCAGGTCAAACCATGTAATACAGATATCTTTGTGTTGATACTACCCATGGTGCCTATTAGGAAGGCCACAATTGTAAGAAACCTTTTCTCGTCAAGGATAGTTAATACAGTGCCAGAGAGTCTCCCCAGGCAGTCTTTGTTTTAATGTTTGTGAGCTTTGGGGGGAAAGGACTGTGTCTCTGATTGTGAAGTGGTCCAGGTTTTTAGCTCTATTGTAATCTAAATAACACATTACAGCAGCACTGGAAATTTCACTACCAGCGTAGCTTGCAAGAGGCCTGGGTATAGCCTGGGGCAAAACCTGGAGCACCATCAATCATACACACATAAAAACTGGCATGCACTCACAGAGTGTCGTGAGGACTCTCTCAAAACTGAAGCAGCAAATTTAACTATGGAAGTACTCTGGATGCTGAAGAATTTTCTTTTATTCAGCCTTCACCACTGTTTTACCCACTAGAAGTCAGGACTTAGAAACTAAAAACATAAAACCTTTTCTAATTCAGATCAGAGGGGCTACAATAATTACAAATGAATCAGTGAATGATCAAGGCACATGCTGCTCCCATGGCCTTAAATCAGTACAAAAACCAACCTGTACATGGACTGCTGAGCACCTTCATCTTCCCAGCCAAAAGAAGCCCAGTCTGACCCAACCTGGCAATTCTGATTCTGAAAGTCTAGGCAACCTTTTTAGGGAGGACAACAAAACATTGTGATAAAACCAGATCTCCTATGAGGAACAAGACTCCACAGTCTAACTTTCACATCAATCAGGACTGGGCTGCATTCTGAATGCAAGATCACACCAGTTTTCAGTGGCCGGAGCTCACTATACCCATGCTTTGCTATGTCTCTTTTCTCGATGAGCATGCAGTTTGAAAGCAATGATGCATTTCAGCTAAAAATCCCATATTTTAAAAGTATCAAAAAGAAGTTTGCAGAGCAAAGAGCCAAAGCAGCCCAGGTTAAGGCTGAGAAAACATAGGAAACAACAGGATGTTCAAGCTACCCTGAGCATGGAGAGACAACCCTTTTGGGAAAGTCTCCCAGTTAGGCTGCAGAGTTGCTCTGCATTTAGGACAATAAGAGTTGTCTCAAGAAACACAGCATTTAACAGCTTCTTCTCCCATCCCTGCTGTCAGCATGGGGAAAAGGATCTTTCTGAAAACACTGTGGAGTCTTGCTGTGAAAATACATTCGACAATAAATTTTATGACAGATTTCATAACAAGATTTGTGGTTACCATTCCTTATGTCTGACGATGAACAAACCACCTTGCATCAGACCATTAATACCATTTAAGTCTTAGATTGCTTTCTACATTAGTCTGAAAGCCCTTTATGAAGCTGTGTCCTTTATAAAGCTGCTGTGGCTTTGCTCTGGGATACCCAGCAAGTGTCCTGGGCAGCGTCTGTGGTCTCTTGTCTAGTGCTCACACCACTTTTATAGTTCCAGTTCTGCTAACATCTCTCAGAGAAACTCACAGACATTAGCAAGTCATTTCAAGCTGGTGTTCATCATCCTGCCCCTCCCCCTGTATTTAATATAATTAACAACAACACTTATCTGTCACCCATGGAGTCTTAGAGATTTAGTTCAGCATCCTGTGAGAGTGCCAGGCTGCCTGTACTGAAAACAGTTGGGAAATTAATTACCCAGAAGACGGTATTCAAAACATTGTCATTTTTAGATGAAAACAAGTATTTTGAGTGACTGCCACTATTTTTTAAAACTGCTCAGGTACAAAACCCCAGGTGAGGTCCTTCATAAGGACCAAAAAAGGTCAGGTGGTTTGTACTCCATCTTTGCCACGTTCCTCACAACAACATGCTCAAAACTGTAGAAATAACCATTTAGAGCTGATGTCTCCAAAAATGCTCTCCTGCAGCCCTCAAACAGACAACCCCTGTAAGTTTCCTCTACAGGCTTACACCAGGAAATTTCTCACTAGGAGAATGCCAAGTCAACGATCTCCTGATGAAGACAGACACAGCAAGCTTTGAAATGTTAAAAGTAGATGCTGTCCACAACACAACTCAGGTTCCACATCGACCAGCACCACCAGGGCTCCTGGACAGTGAGAGGCTGGATCACAGGTGCTGCACACTGGAGAGGAAGAGCACTCTGGTTACAATCTGAGGGTCACTGCCAACTCAATGCACTTTGAAACTCCATGTTCAGCACCACAGCCCACACACCACCCTCCCTGCTGTTCCCCATGCACAACAGTGTGAACCAGCTCTTCCAGGGGCCAGCAGAGGTGTGAGAGTCTTCAGGGCATTAGGGGTCAAGGATCAGTATCCTGGAGGCCCCAGTTGCTAATAAGGCATGGGGGCTGGACATGGGGACCTTTTTGGAAAATGTAGTTCCTTCAGAAGTAGCTCAGGAACTAATTTTTCCAGACAGCACAGTGTCGATCAGGAATTTGAAGCAGACACTTCCAATAATCTGATACTCATAGCAGAAAAGCTGCAGAGCAAAACTTCCCCTAGTAAGGGATCACCTACTTGCATCCCTCGCAAAAACAGATTTGTTCTTATATCTTTTGGATGAAGCACATTAAACTGGACACAGGATGCACTCATGTAAATTGGCTTTCCAATTTACCAGCCTCCTCCGGCTCAGAGCCCATACTTAACCTCCATCCTTTCAAGCTGTGTACCCAGGTGCTCTAGAGGTGAGTGCAGCATGACTCTGATGAGATGGAAGATGAAGTACCATAGATGCACAGAGAAACATGAGAGGCAGGAGACGTGCTTAGGGATCTATCATTTCGATAGGCTGTGCTCCTTTTCTGAGCCTGCACACTCCCTGTGGGCAAGGGGAAAGCAGGTGATGATGCTGGCCCACTGTGGAAAACCCTGCAAAATAGCTTTGACTCAGTTTGTCCTTCACCAGTTTTGCTGTTTAAATGCTGCAAGTTATTGGAGCTGAGCACACCTCATCAGCAGAGCCAGGTTCCCCCCTTTCAGCCCCTGGACCCCAGAAGAGTGAGCACGCTGAGACATGCAGGGTTTCCCTAAAGTTTTGCAGCTGCTGAAACAAGCATGGGCTCACCTTGCTCTGACTGACTGAACCACCCCCCGCCCTTCTCCAAGCAGGGGCTTGTCCATATTTCTCTTCCTCATCCACTGCACTGCTTCAAATTTTGAGAGGCTCTATTTAACCTTTTATTTCCTAACTTTCCCTCTCTTCTCCAACCCATGATGTTGACACTGTTAGCTGCGCCATATATCTCATACCATATTAATCTTTTTTGTCATCTGATTTTTGCATAGGAGTTGTCATTTAGAAAATCTGATTTTGCTCAGAAGCATCCAAACAAATCTGTGAGTCAAAAGGAATGGATGAGAGAATAAAAGCGAGTGCCAAGTAAGCTCCCATTTAAGCACTTCACATATCCTGTGTGAAATACCAGCTCCTAAAATTCATTTTTTGGTGAGAAGACATCTCATATAATATGCTATCTTTCCATTATCCCGGGGTGACACAGCTCAAGTATCTCAGCTAATACTTATATGCTGCTTTCCCTGCTATCCTGGGAAGATTATGAATGAATTAGGTGACTCCAAAGCATTTTGGAGTAAAAGCCAGAATATCCTTCTGGTAAAAAAAAAATGTAGTCAAAGGTGACCAGATAACTACAGTCTATCAGTATTAACCCAGGAAATTCATGTCTGTAAATCAATGAAATACTGCTAAATCTATACCAAACACCCAGGATAATGATTTTCTCACTACTTAAATCTAAATCTTTGCTACTGGCTCAGTGAATCTGAAATTAGTCCTTTCAACTGGACCATTATTTGATCTAGAGATTTTAAAAAAATTCATTCTAGGACAGGATATTCCTTTAACATCAGATTCCATTCAGCTGTTTCACAAAAAAATTTGATCACACTGGTGCGTATGGTGTACACTATTAACCTACAAAATAAACTGACTGTAATTAAGGCACTGATGTGCAAGGGTTTGGCTGAAGACTTTGAATATCTGCTTCAAGAAGTATGATACATTTATATGAGTCATAGGCAAGATAGGGAGGAATTTACTTCACACATTCATTTTTTTTAAGGACTGAAAATGCAGGATTTAGTTCATGAAGGCAACTTTAAGCTACCACCTGTGGTTATTACCCTGGCTTTGCTTGGAGACCTACATTTTACAGCCTAGCTGTAGTGGCTCATATAAACAAGGGAATTTGCCTGGGGCAAAGGGTGCTTAACCTCGATGGATTTGACAGTATCTCCAGTCAGACTGTGTTTCATTTTCCCAACCACACAACCAGACCAGGGCCTCATCAGAGAAGCAGCTTCTGCTCCAAGCGAGGACACATTTTTCTAGCTAAAATAAAATGATATGTCATGACTCTATTCCCTTTACAGCATCAGTTTCTTTCCTACTGTACCTGAAGGCTTAGTGAGCAATTTAATAGGAACTTTATAATGTGGGTGTTTTTTTTCCTTTTTAAAGATAATGTATCTATCCTTTTTGTTAACAAATCTAGTGGAGGTACACCACAAAAAATTTTTCTTTCCCAAAAACTGGAGTAAGCCATATTGCAGTGGGGGTATTGCTACTTTAACTATGCAGCTAAGAGTTCAACTAGCAACCCTGCATAACATAGGACAAGGTTTCTTAGCATCTGCCCACTTCATACAATGTACAACACGAGTTCCTAAATAATAAGCTTACCCCAAACTCTGAAGAAAAACACCATCAAAAGCCTTTTTTGCCCCACTGTTTTAAATACAGGCACTTTAGGCTTTCCATGGCCACTAAAAAAAGGTCCATGGAGGTCTGACCTGTGAATGCATTACTCTACAGATTAAATAAAGAAAGTAGTATTAATTACAAAGCTGAACAGATTCTGTGACCACCACAAAATTAAATAGGGCCTTGAACTACACAATTGGAAAAAGAGATAGAAGCATTAAGAAAATACACTAAACAATGACTAAAATCAAAGTCTACCGACCTTTCCGCAGGTGAACACGAGTAGAGACTGACTTCCCACTCAGCCCCAGAAGTCAAGTGCCTTGTCCCACCCCCAGCTGAGCCCCAGGTGTGAGTGCTAGGATCCTCAGCCAGCACTAACCTTGGGCAGTTTCTGCAAAAGGGCAAATATGACACCTGGGCCAAGCACAGGTGTGCTCATGCTCGGAGCTGCTTCAGGAGAAACGAGAGAGCCACCAAGCTGGAAAGCTGGGGTAACGCTGCTTGATGACTTTTCTCTTAAGAACAGGCTGCACCCCTTAGCACCTGTGACATGTTTCCTTAGAACACGAGGCTCTACTGAGACCCAAGTGATGTTGTAAAGAACAAACTAAGGAACAGCCAAGGCATGTTCAGGATGCCTTACGCTGGCATCTATCCAATGTGGCTTTTACAGGACACCATCCTGCAGGAAGGCAGCCACTGGCATTTTTACTGGTTAAATGAGAAACGCAGTGGCTGCAGTTCAGAGGGAGTGAGGTATGTACATTTGTGTTTGTTTTTAGTATTATGCAATATGTCAGGGAAGGATGGGATTTTTTTGTCAAGGACACAACACAGCTCATCCTTTCTCTTCACAAAACCCTAATGTTATTTTCCAAATCAGTTGATAGCATATTCAGTCAGTCTAGTAATAGGAACTTCTTCCTAGATGGCTCCAGCCAACAAGCACCTGGGAGCTACAGGTTGTAAGTAATAAGATTGCAGCTAAGCAGTACTCAAAGGGGCACTGCACTGGCAACCCCAGAACTATGTAATAGCTCATCTGGAAGAAAAATGCACCAGTACGCTGCCTGAGATCACCACGTCTGTCCATGGCAAAGGAAATGGACTGCAGAGGAGCACACCCTACCCTTACGAGTGTGTGACACCACCTAAGGCAGGCTCAGGGCTCACAGGGAGGGTTCCAGGCTTCCAAGTCAGTCCTGAAAAGAGAGTTTCCATGAGGACAGTGACCTGCTGGGCAGAGGTTTGCGGCAGGGAAGTGCCATCATTCACAACAACAGGGTAATAAGACAACCTCTACATTTTGCAGCCTCAATTCTTCAGCAACGCTGGTTTTCAAAATACCAAGGAGACCCGGTGCAAGAGGAAGGTCTTTTTTGTGTTTACAGCTTCAAACAAAAGCGCAGTGATAGGAGCTTTACAGACCTTGGATATTACATGACCTACTCAAGCACTCAGGCCCTGAGCTCTTTGTCACAAGGTCTGTGTTCAGAACAAAGCCAAGTCCTTTCAGCTCCACTTAAGTGACTCTACTAGCATTCATTAAAAGGGCAGTAAAAGCAACAGCAAATGGTTTGCTAATAGAGACTGATTCTGAGGTGCACTATGAATAGAGGAGAGGTAGCATAATTACATTAGTAAAGGTAACTGAGGTCACTGCCACATTGTTGTTCACTCTTTAATTTAAGCAAAAATAGTGTAAGGTGGCTATAATTGGAGAGAGAAAAAATAAAAAGACAGGAGAAACTGTTCTGCTTTAGGACGAGTCTGACTGCATGATTATAGGATGTTGGTGATGTCTAAGAGGGAGCTACTGAATATTTAACCTTAGAAATGGAAGCTTGGTTGTCTCTTGTCCTGTTAACATCCACACATATCTTCCATTAGCTCTAATTAGGGCTAACAGGGTGTTCACTAAGTATGTCCATAATTAATGTTAATAGTAGTTACAGGCAAACGCTGATAGAAGATGAAATGCCAAGGTTCTTCTCCAGGGTTAAATACTCAGCAGTCTGTCTGTCTCTCATTTCCATTTCCTCCTGTAGCGGCTCTTTAATCAATCGCACGGATCCCAGACAGCCTTACACACCGAGCCTTGCAACAAGAGACACGTGCAGCCATAAGTAACAGCACATGCTGTTATTTACACAAAACACAAACGCAGACACACAATACCTGACACACATTAGGCTGGTTCATGTCCGTATGCTCGCTGCTGTACAGGAATTCCAACCATGTGCTAACAGCACAGACTGACATATCCCTTTTCCCTCAAGATAGGGCTTCACAGGCCCTCAAGATAGGGCCCAGGCTTCACAGGGAAGCAGTATTATTTCTATCATATATTAAGGTAGGAAATTTTTAATTAACAAACCAAAGGGCAAACAGGACTATAGGAACAACCTCAATTACCCTTACTAATGCCATTATGCCACCTCTAGTTGATGGACTATACTATATTCCCAAATCAGATGTTATTAACAACCATTAAATTTGTAAATGAGAACAGAACAATTATCAGCCAAAATCGGAACATCTGTAATAATGCACCTTCTATTGTGCTTCTGGATCAAGCCCTGAGCAGTAGTTCATGGAGAAAACATTAGCAGACTGCTTCCAGCCAGGGGTCGTTTGCTAGCATAAAGTCTCACTCTCTGCTCTCCTATCCCATCTTATATGGAGAATATTCATTAGACTTGTGCAATTCTGTGGCTGAGTCGATTTACAAACTGTCTTTAGTTGGGAATGTATTTATAAAGCCTCAGGGAACCAGAGGAGTACTCTGCTGTTTCCCTCAGGAGCTGCAGATACTATTTGTAGAAACCTTAGGATGTTAAGGCCTTTGCCAGGGATGTCTCAAAGAGGCAAAAAGCATCAGGAGTGATGGGAGAGCCTGTGCAGGCAGCCAGGAAGGGAGGAAGGACCAGGACAAAGTCCCACGGGTGCTGGCTGTTGGAGCCAGACAAGGAGCTGTGCTTGTGGAAAATGTGACTCGGGCATCTGAACCCTCCCTGCGCCCTGGTGCTGGCAGTCACTGGTCCTCGTGCTCTTTGGGGCAGCTCCAGGCACACAACACATGCAGACATGAGTCCCACAGAAAGAAATAGGTGTTCCCTGTAGGGTGAGGGAAAAAAATCAATTTGTATATTTATTAACTCACCTATACTGGCCCCATGTAACATTAAAGAGGAGACAGCTCCCACGACCCGTTTTAAATCAGAACTGGAGACGTTTTGGCTTTGCTATGTGAAAACAAACTTTTTTTCACTTGCTTTGTTTTCTGCCCTGGGGAATTAGTGACTCAGGCAGGATGCAGAAGACTCAGGGGGATTTATTTTTCATCATGTTTAAGGAGGGTTTTTTTCTACCAGGCATGCAGGTTTATTAATGCAGCTCCACTCAGTACTAGACTTGAAATAATTCATTTTGCCCCTCCATTTTTCTTCCTAAGTTTATGGAGGGAACATGGGGAAGTTACTGTTCAGGAAAGCAAGGGATATGAAGCACAGAAGGCACATCTGAGGCATGCTGGCTCTCTGCAACAGAGTCAAAGCCAGCTACCCTTCTGATGCATCCCCCTTTGCCATTCCCTTCTCAGCCCTTCTAACAAGGGGGAGGATCTAACACAATTCCCAGGACGGGTCCCACTCTGGGCACCCTCTCATTGCTCTTTTTGTAGCCCTCTGTGCCTGTGCCACATCCCTCCTCTTCTGGCTCCACATTTCACCCAGTCTCCTTTGACAATGCATCCGTGACTTGGATTGAAGCACCCAGTTTACTGCTGGAGCCTCAGACTCTGCAACTTTGTGAAAAAGGGAAATGCCTGTAAGATAATAACCTTCCCATTTTCTTGGTCAGGTACTTTGCTGTATTCACACAACTTTTCTCAGAAAAGGAATATGGAGTATTCTTTTCGGAGCCATAGGACCAGCAAATACTTTAGCTACAGTCAGTCTGACCAAACACAGAATGTTTCTTCCCAAATAATGAGTTGCTTTCAATATATTTTGAATATTCATGGTATGCTATTTTTCGCAATCACCCAAAACAATGGAAATATATTAAACAGAAGCAGAACCAAGAATGGCCAGAACTCTGTGTTACCTGTTACAACACTGGTCCCTTTTCCAGCCTGCTCATACTCTTGGCATTTAGAAACGCGCAGTGAAAAAGAAAACATAGTCAGTAAAAGTAACACTTGTAAAACTGCATTTTAAAACAAGGGTGTTGTAAAGCAGCAGCTACAAAATGAGCTGAAATCCTAAGCAACGAGTTGTCGAGACATTTTTATAAGAATTGCAATGAATGTCAAGTAAGTGTTCAAGGAAATCCGAGTTGATTGAAACATTTGACTACTCTGTATTTTAACTGGATGGCTGGTGCTGCTTCAGCATCTTGCCAGCAGGATGAGAAGGATACTAAAATAGGGAGCAGGAGGGGATCAGCCAAGAACAGTGATAGGACAGTTCATCTCCTCTTCATTATTACTTAACTTAGTGAGGATGTTCTCTCGTTGTGTTGGATATCCAGTTAATTTTATCCAGGTCTCTGGAAAGCACAAACCCATGCTGGCAATATAGGCAGCACAAAGAGACGGATCATGTCTGAGAGAATTTGCTCTCATTGGGTTTTTTTTCTTTTTACTCAGCACAAACAGAGCAATAGGAAAAGGTTTGAACTGAATATTTTCTGTAAGACAGCTTAGCCAGAAGCTGAAAACATCAGCTCTGAGATGCATTTTCTAACTTGAAATCTTTGTCTTTTTGCATTCTGATGCCAACTCACTTTCACAGCTTTACTTTTCTATTTAGCTGAAAAGAGACTGCCTTCTAGTGCAAGCTGTGTGCAAGTGGGACTTTGCACAGTGAAATCTTATGCTTATTTAGGGCTGTTGACCTATGAACTACTGATACATGAACAGCTGGTTAGCTTCTGATACTACACAAAATGGAACTCAAACCTTCTGCAAATGTAACTGTCTGGACAGCATTACTGGTGGTATTGAGTCTGGGGAACTGCTTAAGAACTAAAAGCAACCACCAAAGTAATCTACACCCAGAAGCCACAAAAATATATTTATTTTCTTCCTCTCTCTAAAATAAAATAAACCCCAATTATAATCACCCTAACTATAACACTTCAGTTTGCAAACACTCTCAAAGCTGCGGAGCGCAATAAATCAGACATGTCACTTCCAGCAATTCATCTCTGCAGCTGGTTGCTTCATGGCCGTAATATATAAAGAGGCTTTTTCCTGGTGATCCTCAGAGCCAAGATTCTTTTTGTTTGCTCTTCAAACAAACACTCCTGTATATTGCAGTTCAATCTAAATTTTTCATTCAATCCTAATTATTTTTCTCGAATCAGTGGTTTGAGGGTGACTTTGGTTCTGATAGGCTGATACACTGCCATACTCACTTAAAAAATTAATTCAGTTAAGCCAACTCCAAATGTATGTGCATGATAACTCATCATCATCACCTAAGTCACACCGAAGGCAACCAAGACCTTTTGTTTTTCAGACAAATTGTCTCAAGAGAACAACAATCAAAATCAATAAGGGGCAAAAGAAGCTTCTGCAATGTCATAAAAGACCAGAAAAATGCACTGAGGCTCTCTTCAAACACAGCTGTAACATCCCATCCCTTCCACATCACTCAGAAGGATACGAGAGCATTTTCAATAAAGCAACATGAAGGTTTATACATCTTTGATGTCCCACAGCTGGAGGGAAAGACAGCAGTTTACTAATCCTGTACCATTTCCCTTCCGTTAGTTTAAGTTTTCAGTTCTGGATGGTGCTAAATTTAGAAGGAGGGTTAATTGTTTAACCTTGGAAAAATAATTATGCTTCCTTTGGCACTGCCTTTTGGCCTATTTCATACTTTTAGTTGCCCAAAGGATTTAAAGCTCAATGCAATGGTAAATGCTTTAGTGGAGACTGTACCTGTGGATTCACTAAACAAAAATCTGAGACTAGACTTCAGGTTTTTATAGATTTTGGACCTGCCTGCCTGTGCTGTGGAAAAAAAACCTCCCAACATTTATTTGAAACAAAACTTGGAATTAGGTTTGGGTTTTTTTAATTTCTGTTTTGTTTTGTTGTTTTTTTTTGTTTTTGTTTTTTTTTTTATCCAGTGTTTCAGTACAGCACATGTTCAATTTAATTTCTATTCCAATTACTACTGTTACTTGGCTAGAGGAAGAGGTGGTGTGGCATAGCTAAATCTGGTTTAGAACTTCCAAACAATTTTTCAATCAGAATTTTTGTCAGTTCCGTAACTATTTCTATTTGTCCTCCTATATGTGGTGAGCTATAGGGTTTTTTTTTTCTTCAGCAGAGGTAGCTGAGTAGTGATAACTCCTTACACTCTCAACAAAACTGGTGTTCAGCCCAGCCTTGTCATTCACACAAATCTGTACAGAGGTGAGAATTTCAACCTCCATTCTGGTCACTGTCTTTTCAAAGTTCAGTGATACAAATATGGTTCCCAAAAAGGTTACTCCACTCATCATTTCAGCAGGAACCAGAGTGCACACTCACTCTTCCCATCCAATTTTCACTCCAGAAAATACACAGGCCTTTCACATATTGTCTCTACTAGGAGAAAAATCAGGGAAGAGAAAGGGGTGTGCTTTTAAACAGGAAAATTTATATGGTGTAAAGTGCTTAATCCAACAGGTTGTTGGGATATTAATACTCAAATTTGATTTAGAGATGACACTTTATTGATACCCCCTGTTAGCATATACTTGGGTTATCTAAGTAAATAATCTGGTAAAACACCTAACAAATTTATTTGTGAAGGCACGAGGAAGAGAGAAATAAACAATTTATATGACAAAAACCCTGTACCAAAGTATAGCAGTTTTATGTCTAACTTCACCTTCAGTAGGAAGAAAAGGGTTTGTCATTTCTACTTACAATAGATACTAGGCTTCTGTGAATAGTTATTTACTGACAATCAGTGGCTTTGTGTGCATATTTTGATACATATATATGTATGTATATATGGATATTTATACAAACACACACACAGAGCCAAGACAAAGCAGATTCACCTTCAGCCCAGCCTTTCAACAGTCGCCTCACAAGGAGTCTCAGTGAGCCCCATCTTTCATCCTCTGACACCCTTCATACATGCATAAATAGAAATACAAAGTGTGGACTGCAACATCAGAACGATACGCTTGTGTCGTCAATCATTGGCACTTGTTTTCCAGAGATGCAAATACCTTCATAAATAATATTTTCTAAAGACCTGGGAAAAATTGCTCCGCTTTTCCTGACCTTCTACGGTTTGTCTTGAAACCCTTCAGGTTTTCAGACTTCTAACAGTTTTGTTTCTAATATTAGTTCAAAGTTTGGTGCTTTCCTCCTTCAGCAATGAAGGCAAGCCAGTCCTCAGTGTGACTTTGCCCTGGTGTTCATTTCCCTGCCACACACACTTCATTATACTAATTTGTTTTCACATATTAAAGTTGAACGTACCCATTCTTAGATCAGGTAGTACGTCTGTCATAAAAATTGACTGTGCTTTGAGCAAGAGGACCCTGATTCCTTATCTGAGATCTTTCATGCTCTCTCAATCTAAAGGTTAATTACCACTACTGACACAGCTCCTCGGTGCTGTTTGAAATAGCCCAACACTCTACAGATGTATACAGCAAACCCCATAGCATTACAAAATGAAACAGACCAGATTTAAACTAAGTGAGCTTAAAAATGATTTTTGACTACTCTCAGTTAGTGAAGTTGGTGGACATTTACACGTGTGCCGTACAACAGGGCATCCTGCTAACGATGAGTTTCATGTGCCCAGCAAAGGAGAGAGGAGAAAGTTGTTGCCCTGCAGTTGGCATAGTCCCCTCTGAACACAAGAATAATGCATGACTTGGCCAGTCACTGTCACCAAGCAGTGATGTGCATGAACTGCAAAGAGCATTTTCATGTTTAAGATGAAATAATTTATTTTAAATATTCAACAGTCAGTGCCTTCTTCGTATTTTACTCCCAGGGTCTCAACTGGCAGGCTCTGATTCCATGTTGCCAGGAAGGCTACTTGTCAGCAGTTGTAGTGTGAGCAACAGCAGGAGGCTCAGAACAAGCCTGTGACATAAAGTGCATACGCCAGGGACAGCACAATGGCTGGTTTGCTAAGTGGCACGAAGCGCTTTGCCCTGCAGGAGCCCTCAGATCCCTGCCCTGAGCAGCTAGCTTGCACTTTTCTCCTATCAATGATAATGATAAATAATAATAATGGTAGTAAAGTAAAAGGAAATTCTGAGCTTGCAGACAGCATCAGGTGGACTTTGTGCTCCTGCTTCCAAGTGCACAAGGATTACTTTGCCCACCTCTCCTCCCCACAACCTCCACTTTCGCAGGGCTGGCTGGGAGGCTGAGATGCAGGACTGCCCTGTATCCAGGCAACAGGCAACCCTGAGGCTCTGCAAACCTCTGCAGTGCACGGGAGGAGAAGCTGGGACAGGTACCTTCCCAGACTTCATGGAGTGTGGGATAGAAGGAGCTTTTCCAGTTTTAAAGAATACAGGCAGAAAGTAAAGCAAGCTACCAAACTACTTTCTGTCAGTGGAAGCATGTTCCAAGGTCTCCCTGGGGCTGCCTGGTCCCCCTGCTTTCCCAGCACTGCTCACTGGGAAGCTGCAAAACTTACTGTGACCTTCTCTTTTCCTTCTCAGTGCTGTGTGTGTTCTCACCTAGATACACCTCTTCCTACTGCAGGAATTTTCCAGATTTACTAGCCACCTACAGGTAGCAGTCTCAGTTCCTGGAGCCATGTTTTGGCCAGGCAAAACCTACCAATATCATGATTAATGGACATGCACCCCCATCACTAGGCTTCAAAGACAGTCTGTGGGAGGAAAAGATCAGTTGAGAACAGGAGATTCATCAGTCCTTATATTTAAAAGAAGTTCTTCATCGGTAAAGGGATAAACTTCTACAGCCAGGGAGATCAGTGGGAGTGTTTACACTGACTCCAGTGGCATCCAGATTTCATACACAGTGCCTTGGGCAGGGTTACTCGTGATACCCTGTTCCACTCAGTTTCCAGCTTCAGCTGATGTTGCGAGAGACTGGAACAGTCTGACAGAGATTTCATATTTGAAGAAAGACCAAAGAACACCATGAGCAAAGTTGCAGACACTAACCTGGTCCCTGAGCACCTTCAATTCTCAGGTAATCTACAGGCCACTGATATTCAAAATACAAATTGCAGAGGATGAAGTTATTTGACAAAGAACTGGAAATACGCTCATAGAGCTTCCGTAGAGTTCAGCTGCCTTCCAAACAATTCTTCAAGCTGCCATATGGACATCATGTAATTTCAAGATATACAGGGAAGAATGGCCATGTACAAAAAAAAAGTGTGACAAATTGCTGCATGAAGATGCTCTGATCCAAACCAGACTTAATTCAAAGAAACCTTGTGTCTAGGATGAAGAAGGGGACACGATGGCCCTTTCCTATCTTACTTGACGCTGTGTCAGCATTTGAGGTTCTTAGCCATAAACGTAATTTGTGACACAACACTGCACAGCAAACATAACAGGTAGCCTATCCTTCCTCATCATCACAGCACTAATACACTATCCAGTCAGGATGCTTACCTTCATTCACCGTGACTAGAAACATTAAACAAACACTACCCAGAGGAGTATGAAATGATAAAATCAGGAGCACTCTTCAGAGCCTGGGGATTCTCATGACTTGTGCTGCAATCTCATGCTGCTCCCTGCCCATACCTTTCCTTCTCTCTTACCAACTTATACAGCCTCACTGTCTGGACAAATAGCTTATTTTCCTTCTATCAGTGACAGCTGTTATTGTAGGAGACAGCACAGTATAAAGTTACTCATTAAGGCAGGTAAAGAACTACCTCCCTTCAACTCCAGTTGAACTCTGGAGGAAAATAAGTACAGTTCTTCTTTTCTCCTTTGTGAGCAATGACATGGAACATCAGAAAGTACTGGCCTAAGTGCATGTTATACAGATATCCTCAAGGAGATTAACTCAGGGCATGCAATTCCCAACCTTTGCAGTACAGGGTGTGTCTTCCCAGCCAGCTACGCCAATTTTACAACAGTTTGCTTAAATCAGAAGGGTAATGTGGGACCTGGGTACCAGGTGTCCTGGTTTCAATCTGATTTCACCCACTGATAGAGGAAGGGCAAAGCTTTCTATCTTTTAAATCAAACC
>VZRQ01005462.1:365764-379846 GCA_013397975.1 Machaerirhynchus nigripectus | reverse complement strand
CGCCTCCCCCCCCCCCCCCCCCCATTCTTACACACATAAAGACTGTCTTGAATCACATAAATCTTTACAGCTTTTCCCTTCCCAACATGTCCCTTTTGCAACATTGCCTCAGCAAAAGAGTGCAGCAAAGAATCTGGAGGTATGGAAATTGGAAGGACAGAAGAAGGATGGATAAAGGGCAGGTCAGTGATATGGCACCACTGTAAAACTGAAGCACAAGGGTCCTTTCTGAGATAAGGTGTGCTCCAGATCAGAGGTGATGGCAAAGATCCAAGGGGACAACTTAATCTTGGGCTAGGAAACCACTGAGACCTTCAGAGCACACTTCAGCAAAGCGCTACCACCACTGTCTTCTTCAGGACCTACCACTTAAAATACCCATTTAAGTGCCTTGTAGAAAATGGACCAGATGCGTTCACCCACTGCAAAACCAACTCTTCTGCCTGGTGCTATTTTGTGCAAATCGATCCCTCATTCAGAAATTAAAAACAAAATGAGCAGCACTGAAAGACACATCAGAGGAGCTCTGATTGAGAAGAAACCCAGAGCGATGCTGATTGATTACTCCCAGAATGCCTTTCCCTGAAGCAATAATGAAGTACGTGCCTGGGACAGAAGCCCTGAGCAGCGCATGGAAACATTTGAAAAGCTCGCCTGCACCCACAGACCTCCCTGATGCTGAGAAGCATATTTAAAACAGTTCTGCAAAGCACTACAGCCAGGCTCTCTACTGAAAAANTTGTGTTTACCCTTCCCTTCCCTTCCCTTCCCTTCCCTTCCCTTCCCTTCCCCTTTAAATCAAGCTCAAACCCCAAATCTGGGAGCACCTCCACTGTGTGTATAACGGTATCTGTCCAACATTCCTCAGGAATAGAATCACTTGGGATGGGGAGGAGAGTGCTGCTCATCCTGGGCAAGCACAGTGCGCGGGATACAGGGAAGATAAACAATGCCCTTTGCAGGTTTCAAGCAGAGCCCACTGCTGGTGCTGAAGGCAGTTATTTTAATCCTCAGCTGCAAGTCACTGGGACACAATAAAAGAGAATTAGCAAAGAAAACAATTAGCATTCATGCCTTATTCCTTGGCTTGCAGCTGAGAGTATTCAGTAATTCAGAGGTGGATGGGAAAACAGGGACAGGAAAACCTAGAGCAGTCAGGCTCTCTGCCACTAAGAGTGGCAAAAGCAACTCATCAGCAGAAGGAAGAGTAATGCTCTAATCGTCATTTTCCTGCCAGACAAGCCCCATGTCACAAATGGGACAAAAAAAATAAATTTTATATTAACAAAAAACAAACAAATAAAAATTACTCTGCATCAGTATGCCCAGAAAGAACATAGCAAGATGATCAAAAGATTCTGTTGTTTGGATGACAAAAAGAAAAAAAAAATAATTAAAAAAAACAGATAGGAAGAATTGCTTTAGTTTGAACTGGAAGAGTTTTCTTCTAAAACAAAACAATACAAAGGTATTTCTTCACATTAATTCCCCAAAGTTTTGTTTAATCTAAGACGAAATTTTTTTTTTTACATTTTCTAACTTAAAAAACACCAACTACCCCAAACAAAACACCACACAAAACAGCCCAAAACCCCTTTTTTATAAAATGTTTGGACCTAATTTTGATAGAAAAGTGTGGGTTTCACTTTTAGATGTTAAAAAGATCAGCTTTGGCATTTCTAAACCAAAAATACATTGCATTAAAAAAATCTGAAAGTAAATATTTTAATGTTTACAAATGTATATATATGTATATATGTAGTCCTACTGTTGATTGAAACTATTTACCTTATTTTAACTTGATTTTATGAAGCTGTACGGTCTCTGTGAAGATTCTTGGATATAAAAGTTTGTGTAGGTCCTGTCTTTCATAAAAATTTTCTAGTACAGAGATGTGATTCACAGACTTGATATACACAGCTGATTTCCTAGTCACAGGAAAAGAACCATCAGAACACTAGACTTATGATCAACTGGCTTTACTCTTGATCAATAGAAAAAACACATAGCAAAAGACCAAAATCCCAAGCAGCTCAGGCAGGAGTTTGGGATTAGCTTTGTACACCTAGCACTCAGGACTACTGAGTACCCCTGGGGATTTATACTGCTAGTCCTAAACATCTGGATTTACATTTAGCTAGTTTGGAGTTTTCCAGATGAGTTCTTTCCAACTACATCTTGGAAAAAAAAACAAAAAACCCAAACAACCAAAAAATGTTTCATTGCTGCTTTTTAGAAGTCACCACCACTTATTCCCATTTCCTGAGATGACTTGTGGAGCATACACTACTTTATCCACTGTGTGGTCATCCTAAGTCTCCAGGACAACCAGAGCTTTGCTGTACTGATCTTCATGTATTTTAAACAACCGTAAATTGTGCTCAAGTAAGTAGTCTGTACTTACAGTCTTTACTTTGAACACTGGCTTTTGGCAGAAGGACCCAGAACAGCGGAATGCCAGCTCCTGGTTCCAATCAGTTCAGGGAGATTTGGCCCTCGGTGCTGCTACCAGATAACATGCAGAATTGGGAGATGGAAGGGGAAATGGAAAAGCAAAGGCAGTGCTGGCAAATGATTACACTTTCCAGTAACGTGATCCATACATGAAGCCAACTCAACTTACAGGCCAATAACTTGTGATAAACTTATAGCTCCATTCTGAGAGCTGAACACTCTTAGCATGGGGGAACAAAGAACAAACTCTTTCCTTCTTGTTAACTGAATCCTTGTGGGAGAAATAAGTTAAAGTTGAGGGTATTATTTTTAGCTTTCTTGGAATGTACTCCTGGACATACTTTGCAGCCAGAAATGTTATAAATGGTTCAGGTCAGTTTGAGGAGTCGGTGACAAATTCTGCCTTGCCAAACATGTCCTCTGTACTGCACTGGGTGTCCATCTTTCTCTCCCTAGCCTCAGCAAGGGCTACCCAGACAGCAGCAAGAATGCCCAAGCCTGATAACCCTGCTGCAGAACATGGGGAAACCAGTGGGTTGGATAGCCACGAACTCTAGTATCCTGTCATTAGCAGTCACCAGGGGAAAGTGCCAGAAACAGTTCAAGGTGGCAATTACACAAAGCCAGTTCACAAGAAAAGCTTCCTCCTGGTCTCAGGGCCTGACTTCTGCTATGCTGCAGGGAGGGACTAAGCCTGTTAAAGTGCCCAGATACTTTAAAATATCAAGAGAGTGCTACAAGTCCATCTGAAAACCTCGTTAGAGATTGGGCATTTAAAAATAAACCTGTTTAAGAAAGGAAGTTTATGTTGCTTAAACATATTTCTTTGAAATAAATTTATATTTGCACATGCTGCTGGGGGTGTTGGTCCACTCATACATGTGCTGTACTTCGCTTTTTGGGAAAAGGAACAGCTGCAGACAGTCACATGTTCGGCTCAAGTCCTCCATACGCCGGACACTGGAAGCTAAAATACAGGCAGAGCACTGCCATGATAACCCCCTTCACGTCATACAGCCACGAAACGCCTGCATGTCCTCGCTACCTTAGCTCTGCTGCCACATGCTTCTGAGGAGAACAGCCCTGAATGTCCAGCACAAGCACGTCCAAGGCTACTCCCACTTTCTTATCTGCCAAGAACTGTCAACAAATGTAATGTCTGCCAAGGATGCAACTCCCCTCCATTAGAAGGTAACCGGAGCATGAGTCATCTGACAAAGGACAAACCAGACATCAGATTATCATTATCATTATCTTTACTGCACACAAGCCTGTCCAGCAGCTGACCTATGTCGAGGTTCCTGTCTCAAAAGAGCTCTCAAGATTTTGCACTAAATAGATGCATCAGTGCAAGCAAGAAACCTCAGCTTTAAAATGGGTCGGGGCATTCAAGAGTAATAATAACCTTTTTCATACTCTGCAAGTTTGAAAATCAACTAGTTTTCAATTTATTTTCTTTTTAATGTAAGACACATAGAAATTTCTTGATACGCACTTTTACAGGTGAGGAAAGGGAATTTCTGGATTACTTCTTTCATTTTTTCTTCCCTTCTCCATTCCTGTTTTGTCACAGAAAGGAGGAACAACGGGGAAAAATATGAAGATAAACCCTCCAGAATTAAAACTTCATCTTCAGGTTTCTCTGAAAAGGAATGCAAAGTTCCACAAAGCTAGTTTCTACAAAAAATAAAATACATTTCCAACAAGAAAAAGCTTATCAGCTGTATTAGCATCTTTATATAGATGGGGAAGGAAGGCAGAGAGGACTCAAGCTGCTTTCCCACTGTCAGTATGCAGTCTAGGCACAGAGCTAATAACTGAATGCAAAACTCCCCAAAACCACTTCACTACTTTGAGGGTAATACTATCTTTATTACTGATTTTAGTAGTTATCACCTTTCACTGATCCCAGCTCTTACTCATAAGCCCACAAATAAAAGCTTCAAATACATGCACATATACCCCTCTTATGTATCTGTTTCCTGAGAAATCTCTATAGTGAGAGAATAGTTCTAGCAGCTTTTAAACTAAGTCCCCAGCTTCACTCAATAGTTTTCAAAATGCACAAATCAAAAACGAATGTACTTTTGTAGGTCTCAAAATAAGCAATGCAAAGCCTTCACTGCCATTCCCAGTGGCACCCTGTCTCAGCCACTCCACCCAGGACATGGCACAGCAATGAAAGGCAACTTTGCTTTCCTGTCCTGTCACACTGGGTAAACCCCATTTTCCATTGACAAAACAATTTACCCATGATACAGTCAGTCAAAAAAAGCTTTAAATTACTCTGTAGCATTAGATCTAAGGGACAGGAACTTTTAGAAATATATTTCTAATGACAATTTCTTTCCTTCTGCATCATGATTGTTTCCATGTTACAGAAGCTCCCAGCTTCATAGGGAAACAGGCACAGCCCAAACCAGTCCCTCCATGCACCATAGTTAACATCAGAAGGATTAGCTCCAAGTCTCTGGGGCAATACCTCTGAAAAGGTCAATCCACTGCTGGCAGAATCAGATCTAGCGACGTTTGAGTCCTCTAGACCCATAAGAGACAGAAGTGGAGAACACGTGCCCCATTGTCAGCAGCCACTTAAAGCCTGTTGAGCTTCCTCACGGCACCTTTGGCAGCAGAAGAGCTGAAATCTCCCACAGCCAGCCAAGATCCCAAGCGCTGCTCCTCAGAGGAGCTCCGTGGTGCTGCCAGCCACTGCTGAGTGTTCTTGGAGCAAGGCTGAGCAGTGCAGGCTGCAGGATCCCTGCCTGCCCTCGGGATGCAGGCCTGACCTGGCACTCACCCTTGACGCTCCTCGCTCCCTCGTTAGCGCGCGCACAGCGGGCATCGGCCACGGCACCTCCTGGGACAGTTATAATGCCAGCAGGCTGGCACCAAAACACGAGGCCTGGGAGTTTGCAGGGAGCTTGGAACCACGGCTGTTGGGCCAGGAGCATCCCATTTATCCATGCAGCGTTAACTCAGACGTCCCACGCCAGCCATGTACATGTCAAAACTCATTTGCTGCTTCACTGGTAATTTGAGAACCGAGCCCACGGAGCATCGCATCGTTCCACACCACTCGCTGTGAGTGATATCTCCTCTTGATACCACAGTGGACAGCATTTAGGAGGCACCATAATTACCTTTCATGAAGAAAAAGCTACGTGAGTGCATTCCCCTGCTATACTGGTGCCAGCTCAAGCCCAGAGGAAAGTAAAGCCCAGAAGGCTTGCCCAGTTTTATCTCTAGTATAAGCACAAATTATCACAGAGGAAGATTTTCTTGGAGACTAATTCTGTAGATATCTGAGAGTAGCACAGCTTCTCCAGGCAATTTAATTCACAGTCAAAAGAAAAATTAAAGAAAATTAAAACTTTCTCAGTAAGGTATCCAATTCCTTTGGTCAACGCAGCCTTCGCTTACAGGCTTTTATAAAAAACACTGAACCTTTAAAAAGTCCTTACTCCATTCTCACAAAATTGCAGTTTCTTTAAAAGTTGTCAAACTGTTCAACATTTTAATAAGAAAAAAAGTGTATATTGTCAATGCACACAGAGATAATCATCATAATAATATTGAACTATTAATATTCTAAACAAAAAAGTGTTTATAGAAAGTACTTTCCCTTTTTCCACTTCTGTAATCACAACACAGATTGAGTATTGTGACATGATTGTGGTAAATGGACCTCAAAATTTGTTGCCTCTTCTTTCTAAGAAGGAACTGGGGTTTTTTTCTGCTTTAATTTTTAACAAGTTTGCAACATTATCAGCTGTTGAACAGATTTTTATCAATCAGCAGAGCATCACAAGGAATCAGAAGTGATGGCAACCACAGGAAGCACAGCTAAAGACTGTAACCCAGTTCAAGAGGCTACGAGAGGATACAAAAGGAAGAGTGCCCAAATCTTATGCTCACACACACAAGCATATATTCATTCCTCTTCAAGAGTTATCTTTTTCCCAGCTCCCAAACCTATGCTTTTCCCACTCCAGGCTCTGCCTCCGCTTTCTGGAGCCAGGGGATTCAGCCTTCTTTGTGCTCATGTTGCTCCAGCTGTCCCTTTGTAGAAATTGCTAAGTGGAGGTGTTTGAAGTTCCGGCTTATTTCAGAAAAGCAGGCAGTTTCTGTTCATCAACAAGTGACACTTGCACCAGGAGAAAATTCCAAACTTCAGGAGTCCTTTTCCTGAGCTGGTGCATGTTTAGACTGACCCCTGCTACCCGCAGGACTTCAGCCCCCAAAATATTGCTGCTCGCAGCCTCGCTTCCTGCAGGTTCAAACATTTCAGCTGCCTGCTGGGATAACTGGACTGTGGTCATCCCCAGCAGTGGGCCTGGTCATCCAGCAGAGCAGAGCAAGCTGCTGGCCCAAACTGGTGCGTGCCACTCACTCAGCACTTCAGCTGCGAACATATGTGAATAAAAGCTGGATTGTGAAGGAAAAGGGACACAGAGGGGTGCTCTGTGCCTCTGTCCCACGGCCTGAGCATCCTCTTCAGCAAGGAAAAAGAGGCAAGAAAACAAACATCATTATTATTCATCATTACTGAGTTCAAGATGCAGGAAAATGCAACATCCTCTGCTCCCGTCATAGTAGCTGGACCTCATTATTTGCTATTTTGCTGCTTTGCCTCATCACCTGAACGGAGATAACAGAGACAAAGTACGTCTTTTGCACAGCCCAAGGTGGTATACATGTGTACCATGGGCTACCACTTCCCTTTTGCCTAGAGCTTGCACCAAAACAGAACAACTTTCAGTGAGGGGGGAAGAACAAGCTACTGTAAAAAATAAATTTTTAGAAAGAATGCAGCATTATGCCATTTTCCTTATATGGCCACTGGTATCCCATGTGGAGGCACAAACAATAGCCAGCTTGGCAGGGGGTGGAGTAAGAAGAAGACTTGGGGGAAAAAAATTATATATACTCCCTGCTGGCCCTCACCCTCCATTTCCTCTTGGATTTCTTTGTGACTGCACTGAAAGGGGTCAATAGCTCCCAGCTGGAGAAATGCAGCTTTTGAAAGGAGTATCACCAGCATCTGTATTTAAAGCATGCCTTTTACTTCACGGCCCCCCAGCTAATGCAAAGCTTTTAAAAAGCGAGCAGCAAGATAAACTTTCATGGTAAAGAAAAAGTGAAGAGTAGAGGAGAAACAGTACTTATCTGCCTTGGGCTTACTGACACTTTCACTGGAATAAAGCTTGACTGGCAAAGCAGAGATGGGGAACATAAGCTGCAGATGATCCAAAGTGCTACGGATCGTTACCCCTGGCTTTAGAGTCCACTTTCCCATCCTTTAAAGTACACTATGAAACCACATGAAGCAGCCAAGCACCAAACTGGAAAAGAGTCTCAAGTGATTAAAAACAATGGGAAAATTAGCACAGGACTCACTGAGCACATCAAAGCTTTGCAACCTTCAGTGTTTAAGAACTTCGGATCTGACAAACACAAGCAACTTAGTCAAATTTTAATGAGCATAATTAACTTATCTGGATAATGAAAGACTGGACCAGTGGCTAAGATTATATTTAGGCTTTCTGTTTGGGGAAATACTCCTGAAAAGCTATGGCATGTTAGAGCCAGGATTTACTGGGAGGGAGGAAGAACAGGATTGTAACCTCCTTTAGCGCCAGAGGACAGAGCCCATGAGGAAGGCTGGCACATGTCCAGTTTTTCAGGACCCCCCCAGGCTCCATTTCATATTGAAGCCTCATTCAAACCTCCAACAGCAATTATATTGCAGTTTCTTTCTGTATTAAGATGTTGTTTTTAATTCACTTTGGAAGTGGATGAATCCACGTGTCCACACAAGGAGTTTGTACAGCTCAGCTGTTGCTGTACTCTCCAGCTGTAACCCAGTCGAAATTCCATTCATCTGCTTTAGAAACTAACTGTTCTCCCTAAAAAACTTTTCCAAATTTGAGAAGCATGCCACAGACAGATGCTCCACTTTGTATTAACTTTGTATTAAATACAACCAGCTATGATTTTCCAGCTCCAATATATTTGACTTTGTATTTATCTGGTTACTTGACTAGAGTCTGTCAATAAACATTAGCAGAAGCCCACAGCATTCATCTAAGACAAGCCTGAAATTCACAGACGGAAAGGTGCTGTGGTAGCTCCAGCAGCACCACACGCAGCAGAAAGGTATTTCATCCTACCAAATTGTCTGAAAGAAAAGCCAAAGAGACCAGAGAATGCTCCAGAAGCACGGAAGTAAATTGCCTCTGTGAGTCTCTAGCACTGGCAGCACATGACTTGGCATTTCACTTTAGCTTCCAATCACAGTATCTTTCTCACAGGCATTCAAATACATTAGTCTGTGCCTTATCAGATCCTGAATTACGACTGGAGAAAAGCTCCTAAGTCTGAGAAACGTAGTTCAGAGACATTTATGGGGCTGTAATGAGTACTGACAGATAAGCCACACTCATGCAAACACGCTTGCAACTGATGTCTGGTTTAACACAATACAGCCCTAAGCCTTCATAATACAGCATAGGAAACAGAATCCTCCCATCACATACTACTAATTGCATCTGCAGTGGTCAGGGGTTGAAAGAGAAGTAAGCAGATTAATTCTATTAGTCTGTGCAATAATATCCCAGGGGGACAAGGGAAAATCCCATCATTTAAATCAGGACTGGTAGACGCTGCTGGGAACGATGTTACATACTAGTAGAGGATTAAGAGTTTCGACAAAGGGCCTCATCTTTTCTAGATCTGGTTTCCATAGTCATAGCAATTAGAACTGCAAGGCTTTTGTGTTTTTTTCACTTACGGATGACCTGATACATCTTTCCTAGCTGAAAACTACATTATTAAAGTAATTTCTTACTTAACCCCTTCCCCACAAAATACATTCCTTCATTCCTTTTTCTGAAGAGGTTTTCTGTTTAAATTAAGGTATTTCCAATAAAAAATTATTTTAGAACACAAGATCTAAACATTAATTTATTAATACCTCGTATGTAACATTTTTCTTTTTTCAGCACATTCCTCCCACACTTGTAACCTATATTTATCTCAACTATGTGAGCAGTTTTGATCCTCTGAAAGTACATTTTTGCCGAGAAACGTTCCCCACGCTGTAAATACATTGTAAGGTTTCACCCCTACAGACATGGCAGGCGGTGGTGACAAAGCCCCTCTTGAGCCAAATGAATGGAGAAAGTCCTCTGCTCAACCCAGTGCACCTGAGCCTGAGCATCAGGGGCACTGTCTGCCTTACCTGTGTGCTGCTTTGAAGGGACAGACTTTCAGGGAAATACTTGTTCTCCTCAAAAAGTCAGGCTGTACTGCGCACGCATCTGTCAGGATCCTTGCATCAGGTCTCTAGCACTGTGATCGAGGCTGGTCAACCTGTCAGAAACAGCAAGAAAAGTACGTAAGACACGTACTGGACCTGAGGAGAAGACTGCCACCTTGTTTTACTTCCTCCTGCTTGGGTAAAGACCAACTCTTTCTTGTGCACCTGAGGAAAGTGAGGGGAAGCACCTTGCAGTGACTCTGCAGACCCTGTCAAGGTCCGGACTAAAGGCAAACTCTTCTTCCTTACTTTCCAGTTCATTAGGCTGACCAGAAAAGGGCTTTGACTGGAAGGCAGGAGGAGGACAGGACTATTTCCAGGAGAATAAGAAAAAAGCAACAGAGTTGCTCTGCATCTTCCCCTCTTGCTCCTCCGCACAGCAGAGAGTCACAACCAGGAAAAGGTGCTGTGAGCCCCCAAAAGGCAAGTTCCAGAAGAGAGGATGGAGTAGTGTGTGATAAAACACACACACACACCCTTTCTGTACTGTATGCAAGAAACATGCACACACCTCTTCATCTACTGGATAGATGTCAAAGTACAACTTATTCTGAATGGAGGGAGCCAGAAATGACTGAGAATGAAAAAGAGGGCAAGGTGATGAAGCTGAGAAGCAGATAAAGGTGGGAGGAAGATACCAGCAGGTGCTCAAGGGGTAAAAACAATAAGGGAAGCAGAAGAAGGTAAATCAGAGCCTGTAGAAAGGCACGAAAGGCCAGTGGGAGAGGAGAAGGGATCATGCCACATTGTGTCTGCTTTCTACTTGCAGAAATCAGCCAGACACGGGGCACAGAGGTGGAGCCATCACTTTAACTGAGCGATCGCTCCATAACAGCTCCTCTCTGGAGAACAGCAGCGAGTCTGGATCTCGTTCTCCCTGACAGCTCCAGTTCAGATATGAAGATGGCGCCACGTAAATCCATTTCAGGATATTAATTCTCTTCTCTGTAGTCTACCCTGTTGCTTTGCTTTCTTTTGAAGCCCAAATCCTCTGCCCTGCCCAGCCACTCCAGCATCTCAGGGTCAGTGCCAGCTGTCCATATGGAAGGTCAGGGAGCATCTCTGACCCCTCTGCATCACCCAATGCTTAGCACCTCCTTCAGGATCAAGATGAAAAGCTGGGAGAGAAGGTCTTTTCACAGCAGCTCCACTCAGCAGCCCCATAAGTCACGGAGACAGGCCTGCGCAGGACATGTCAGGCTCCCCTTCTCTGTCATGCTGTCTGAAGATGACAGCCATACTGAGCTGAACTGCCATTTGTCAATCTGGGGATTACAAAGACACCTACAAGCCAGCTGGAAAGTGCTACTGTCACACCAGACCACATGAAAGGAAATTCCTCCCACGCACAGGGTATCAGCCCCTGCTCCCCAGCACAGAGGTGTTACTTCACACTTCCCCAGGATGAGGGAGAGGGTTCAGTGGGAATACAGGGGCCCTGGGGAGGAGTGCCCTGCACCCTGGACATTCATCTTACATGCAGTAGGGGCACAGCATGGTCTAGTGAGCAGAGCAGGGGCCCACCAAAGTGGTACTTGGGCAGATGCTCTCCATGCCTGTGTCTCCATTGGACTCTTTCAGCACTTTGAGCTGTGGTTCATTCTCCCATGGGTGTTTGTTTACAAGCCTCTTCTCTGCTCTGGACAACCTGGCATTTCAAATACACACATACCGGCCACATCCTGGTTTCTTTGAAGCAGAAGGACAAGTATTTGAGAGGTGCAAGTGCTTGTATGTAGAAAATGCATGTCCATACACTTCTGCACAGGACAAAGTGCCTGCTGCCTAATAAAAACATATCCTATTGAACACAGTTCTAGCCCTTTCAGATATAAGGTGTTGCATATTAACTCCTAGCCTTTGAAGACAGTGAGGGGGGAAAAAAAAGTTTATTCAGGTTTGTAAAGTGATCTGAAACCACAACATGGAAAGTGCCACAGGCAGGCATACAGAGAGTCATCAAAAATTTGATTCAGTGGCACCTTTAGTAGCAATTTTCCCTTTCCATTGTGGAAGAACAGTCCTGACCATGTAGGCAAACCCCATTCATCCTCTATTACTATTCCAGCTGATGTATCACTGTGATCAGAAGCAGAGGGCTCTAATATATTCAGGGTCACTAATAATGTATTTTGTCTTCTGTGCATGCTTGCTCAGATGAGAGATTTCAATCATCTCTATTCAAGGAACATTAAGAAACACAAGATATATCAGGTCATATAAATCTCCCTCTCCAGTGGAGGATCATGCCTCTCCTCTCCCCCCTGCTTTGTTTATATGTAATCCAATTGAAAGTGTCTCAAGCAGTAGGATTGTTTACCTTTCTCTCTTCAGACTCCAGAAAAGTCCAACAGAGAGCTGTCTTAAAGACTTGTTGCACACATAAAGAGTCTGTCTTGTTTGTTTTTTTAAAAGGTGTGATTCCTTAGTATCTCACCAGAGCAAAAGCAGCAGCGTGTGAGAAATGCGAATAAAGAAAATAAAAAGCAGGCTTCTTCTCCAAGGCTGATGCAGAGGGACAGAGACGGAGAGCAGCACTAGAGGATCCAACACTCCTCTAGCCTGCAGGTGAATTTTCAGTAGAGAAGTAGGCCCAGTGGACTACGGATCATCTGGGCCCAATACATTTTTAATTTGAAAACAAAAATAAACAAAAGCTTAACGTGGAATTTCTCCTGATTGTTGCCTCGGTCTTACATTCTCTCCAATCAGTGCTGGCTGCTATCAGAGACAAGACCCTGGATTAGACATGACCTGACCCAGACCAGCAGCTCACGGGTGCTGCTCCCACAGCACTGCACTGAGCCCCACACCCTTGGGGCTTTAGACTCTGCAGCTCCTGGGTTTGATTTGAGGGGCACAAGTGACTCTGCTGGAATTTTTCTTTTAAAAAGATTTTTCCTTTAAATCCAACCTTCGCCACAGCTTCCTCCCACCTCAATGTTTCTAAGCTTTGGGGCCCCAGTGGTGGTATATTTTGCACATGACATTTTTTTCCTCCTTGTATACTTGTACAGTCACACACATGGAAATATAAAACCACTTAATCAGGCATAAGCAACAAGAGTTTACACTACATACTGACACAGAGATCAGGAGGAACACAAAGCATTCCCACTTAACATTTTATGCATCAGAAATAACACCAAAACAGATGTAAACCAAGCCAGTTCCTCATTACTTAACATAACACAAATCTTTGCGCATTAAATACAAGTGAAAGGGAGCTGTGGAGTTGGCATTAGCTTGACAGATGTTGAGATGAGCTGCACCAGAACTGAGTATCTCAGCTCTGAAACAGTGCATGTTAAAAAGGCACCTGCTTATTGTTTGATATGTGTATTTATTTACATAGACAGCTTGCTGACATGCTGAAAGGCTGGGGAGGGTGGTGTAGGCTGGCATTTTAAACTCTCAGCAGGCATTTAGCAAGCGGTTTGCTATCCTTTGGTTGTGTCACAAGCTTCCATTTTATTGCTGAGTGGTGGCAAAACAGGGGGAGCAGGGAAGGAACCAGGATCCCCCCACTGTGCAGACTTAACTCCCCTCCAGAAGCTAGCCCTCAACACACAAGGCAGCGTTTCCAAGCTCAGCCTCCACAACCATGTTGACCCTAGGGCTCAGCCTCTGGTTTCTGGGGCTTCTGTGCCTTTGATACAGACATGAGAAGTCTCTGAAAATCAAGTCAAGCACAGCTCCTTGTGCATAAAAAGAGATCTTTTTTAACAAGAAAGAAAGTTAATTAAGTGGGTAAAATCCCACAGGTTGGAACAGCAGCTGAGGAATTATCTTTCTATCAGGTTGGTAATGAGGACTAAAAAACCTCACGCAAACATTAACAGCTTCATATGAGCTCATTGGCATTTCAGATCAGATGTGAGGTTTGGCATTCCCAGGAGCACCAGATGCAGCTCCAGTTACACACCAGACTATGGGCAAAATGCATTTTGCCCTGCTGAGAACAGTCTTGTCACAATGTCTGAAAATCAAAGGTACGTATCTATCTACACAATAACTTTTTCCCACAGAAATTATGCCCAGGGAGAATGTAGGTCACAACATCCAATGCCTCAGGCTGACCTGACTCACCTCTGAAACCTGAGTTTAGATTTATAAGTGTGTGTGGGAGTTATTCAACATGCTGTGTGGAACAGCCAGCACACATCTCGGT
The DNA here is from genome assembly GCA_013397975.1 of Machaerirhynchus nigripectus. Taxonomy (NCBI): domain Eukaryota; kingdom Metazoa; phylum Chordata; class Aves; order Passeriformes; family Dicruridae; genus Machaerirhynchus; species Machaerirhynchus nigripectus. Next base: position 365,903 of record VZRQ01005462.1, on the reverse strand, counting down.
GCATATCAAATGACATGATCAGGCACTGGCTAAATCCACCACCTCTACCCTATTAAATTAATAGAATCACAGAATATGCTGAGTTGGCAGGGATCCATCAAGATCATAGAGTTAACTCCTGGCCCTATGCAGGACATCT